>JAOUZG010016644.1:11064952-11075732 GCA_026289955.1 Argiope argentata | reverse complement strand
ATCTTGCTCAAAATTTCACATGTCTCTACTCAAAAGTTGTTAAATATGTGCTCTGAATTTTATATATTGAACTCTATACGTTTTGTAAATTATACATGGTACATACATACTTTATTTATACTTGTTTTCACTGTATTTTTGATTTACATACGAACATTGTAAGAACTTAGTATTTCATTTTCAAAGTTTCAGTTATGGTAAGGTGTTGTCACTGTTGAAGACAGCTAGAACCTCTTGAGGTCACCGTTATTTTAGTGAAATTATTTTATACCGATGAAATAATTTCAGAGTTATTCACAGTAGATGAATTTACAAGAAAGCAAACGTTTGATGCTAATTTAATGGAATGATGATAAAGAAGAACATGATGAATTTATAATATCATTCTTTAGAGATAAAATGAATTCCAATAAAAAATTTCGAGCGTAACAGTATTTTTTTATTGTTGTTATTAAAATGTGAGAAACAAAATATCCACTGACGTAATTCGATTTGTAATAATGATTAATATTTTCATATTTTAAACAAGATCAATTAGATTTTTTTATTTACACTTTAAAAAATATAAATAACAGAAAAAATAGAAACATATATATAAGCTCCATTCAAGATATGCTATAAAGTTATGATTTGTATCACTTTTGTGATAATTTTTCATGTCAAAATTGTTCTCAATTCGATTCAATAGCATTTTAGTTTTCTTTTAAATGAATGTGTTTGGGTAAATTCCTTTAAAAGAATGAATTTACTTTGAATTAGCATTTGGCTTTTAATAACTGAAGATTATCATAAATTCGATAGTAAATAATATCAATTAAACTTCGTTTTATCGTCAATTTTTTAAAAGATGTGCTTACAATGCTTTACTATATACATTGAACAGAAATAGTGATGTAAATGTAATGTAAAAGAGATAATTAATGATGCAAAGCTTACCTCAATGTAAATAGTTATAAAATCAAAGTGATTAAAATATTTTCATTACATCTGAATGGAGAGTTTTTCAGAATATGTATATTATTAAAATTCTGATTGAAAAAAATGAGATTTAACTCATTTTTTTCTTTTCCGGGAGAGGGGCTGTAAAAATAATAAATGTGCAATATTTTAAAGGACCTGAAAAACCGAATTAAATTAAAAAATAACAAACAAAAATGACATTTAAAGGGGCAGTGGACTTCCAAATAAGCAAAAATTGACAGAAACGTGAAATTTTATTTTTATCGTTTCCCCATAAAAATATATGTTTATATAAAAGTAAAATAGAGTTATAAGATACACTGTTCAACAAAACGAATATTTCAAAAGTACATTTTAATTACTATCCTTAAAATAATATTGAAATTATTTTTAAATATCTTTGAAATGTACTAGGTGTATTAACTTTTATTCTAATTTTTTTAAAAAAACATTAAAAGAAAATAAAGTATGTATTTTATATTTCGAGATTTTTTCAGATAGTCCAAAGTCAATTTTATTTCCTACAAACATAAAATTTTTGTGAAAATTCAATATGCGCGGACAAATATTTCTAAACTATTAGCATTTATTTCGAATCATAAAACCATTCCCAGTTTTATTCTAAATAAATTTATATTGCGTGATGTGGAAAAAATAATAGAAAAAAATTAAACTAAATTGATTGAAATATTTTAAAATTTAAAAAAGTGTGCATTTTTTAAAATGTTTTGCAAATAATATCCCGTTTCAAATTTTTTTTAAAGTAATTTTATTTCTATTTTAATTTATATATCAATTTTTTTTTATAATTTTAAGAATGCCTAATAGAGTCAACTGTCCCTTTAAGTGCGCAATCTTTAACCAGCCCCCTAAAAATTAGAAATTATCGCAAATAAATAAAAAGAATGAAAAAAAAAAAGCGGTAAAACAAGATGTAAGTTCAAAGCAAAGCGAACGCCAGGAAGAATTCACAGAAATGCAACGATTACGTTTCGGTTCAAGATTCCGATTGACACTAATCATGACAAACGTTTCTAGAACCACAACGGAACTCCAGATAAGAGGCGGCCGGACTTACCGGACCTGAAACCCCTCACGTTCTTCCCATCTCTCAATCGGAAAAGTAGCCTCTAAATAAAGCGTGAAAATTGGAGCCTGTTTTTATTTGGCCACACCCTCTACTTAAGGTTGTCACGGTTTGGAGGGTGAGAGTCTTTTTTTTTTCTTCTGTTTTTTCAATGTCACGTGAGAAATGGCCTGTTAGTGATAGCACAAAATAAGGCTCCGGGCGGTTTGTTTCCATTTATAAACGTATTGGAGAAACTGGATGTTATTTGTGGAAAATAGAAAAAAAA
The DNA here is from genome assembly GCA_026289955.1 of Argiope argentata. NCBI lineage: Eukaryota > Metazoa > Arthropoda > Arachnida > Araneae > Araneidae > Argiope > Argiope argentata. The sequence goes on along the minus strand of JAOUZG010016644.1, from coordinate 11,073,417 downwards.
ATGTTTATTAAAGTTGGGTTCAATTTTTGATAAACTATTCGCAATAATAATAATAATAATAAAAAGATTAAAATGAAATCTGCTTTGCATATTTCAATGTATCATGCCAGAACATCATTTCTTAAATGGCCAAGAACTACATGCTCGTGCGAATTAAATTATATTTTAATTCACTTTAATTGTTTCGTTGCATGAGTCACTTTAGTATTGCAAACGATCCAAAAAATTTTGTCTCGCATTTATTTTTTTAAAAAAATATCACATTTCCTATTTATTTCGTTACATATAATCACTTGCTCGAAATGACATTTTTCTCGGTTTTATCTGCTGTAGTCATTAACTTATTTTTTAATCGGATTTTTTGTAAATAATATGGCATCACGTTATTAAAAGCTGATTTTTTGAGATGCTCGTGCAGATAATAAAATTTCAATTTTTCGCCTACAGGTTTTTGTTGATGCCACAGAACCCCATTCCTAAAACAATATCATGATCTGACATTATAACAAGAACAAAAAAAATGTATAGATAACCGAATTGTAAGCACATCTGAATTTCATCACTGTTACTAGGCCCTTCAAAAGAATTCATTATAAACATTCGTTAGTTTTTGTTGATATGAATAAGGAAGATTTTTTTAATATTAGTCAACTGGTCCAATATGTCATGGATTTAATGAAAATTAAAAAGATTAAAATGAAATCTGCTATGCATATTACAATGTATCATGTCAGAACATCATTCCTTGAACGGTCAAGCACCACGTGCTCGTGCAAGTTAAATTATATTTTTAATCCTTTTGATTTTTTCGTTGCATGAGTCACTTTAGTACTGCAAACGAACCAACATAACTTTGTACCGAATTTATTGTTTAAAAAAATATCACATTTTCTATTTATTTCATTTCATAAAATCACGTGCTGAAAATGGCATTTCTCTAGCTTTTATTTTCTGTAGTCATTAACTTGAGCGTACTGAGACAAAATGTGCACAAGAAAAAAACACTGAGAAAGCTGAAATTGAAAATGAATTCGAAGAAATTGGTGAGTGAAACGAAATAGAATGCAAACATAAAAAGACAGATAAACAAATTAAAACAGAATATGCCCAAGAAAAAGCCATCAAAGTCAACTATATGTACTTAAGTTTCACCTCCCCCTTTATTTTTTACACAAAAAATTCAGATACAGGGCTTAACAGAATGAAAAATATCTATAAAGAGTGCATACTACAAATATAATTGTAGGAGAAGGGGGCCTAAAATTGAATCGGGCCTTGGTCCTCTGAAACTCCAAATCCACCACTGCTATGTATATTCCAATTTATCATGTCAGAACATAATTTCTTGAACGGCCAAGCACCATGTGATTGTGCGAGTTAAATTATATTTTATTTCATCTTAATTATTTCATCGAATGAGTCACTTTGTTGCAAACGATCCAAAAAACTTTGTATCGCATTGATTGTTTAAAAAAATATTACATTTCCTATTTATTCATTTCATATAATAACACGCTCAAAATGACATTTTTCTAGATTTTATTTACTGTTGTCATTAACTTATTTATTTTAATCAAATCTTTTATAAATGCAATACCAAATATGTTATTAAAAGCTGCTTTATTGAAATGCTCGTGCAAATAATAAAATTTTCATTTTTCGCCTATGGATTTTTGTTGATGCCAAAAACCACATCCCAAAAACAACATCATGCTCTGACATGGTTAAAATTAACCCTTTACACACTCGTTTGGTACCTTTATCTCACCATTCAAGTTGGTGCATCACTTTGATATTTCATTTATTTATTTTTCAATTTTGATTGTAAAAATACCCACAGAATGGTAAATAGAGGAAGGTCAATATTTTTTGGTCTAATGAACTTAAAACAAAACTATTTATTTATTTTTGGGTTTAATGAACAAGTCCATATATTAAAGAGAATAATTATAAGTCGAATTATTTTTTGGAGTGAAAGGGTTATTTAAAAATATCCCATTTTCTATTTATATTATTTCATATAATCACGTGCTCAAAATGACATCTTTCTAGGTTTGATTTGCGGTAGTAATTAACCTTTGTTTATTAATCTGAGCTTTTGTAAATGCAATGGTAACGCGCTATTAAAAGCTGATCTTTCGAAATACTCGTACAGATAATAAAATTTTTATTTTTCACCTGCGGATTTTTGTTGACGTCAAACACCTCATTCCAAAAACCTCATCTCCAAAACAACTTCCTGCTCTGATATGATATTAATAAATATACTGTAATAAATATTTAGTATGTAAGGAAATATAGACTGAATTTGGCATAATTGTCTTCTTAATCAGTTAGCTGTTTTAGATGAATATACTCATTATGAAAAAAGTTAAACGTTTTGCGTTATGGCAATTTTATTCATAAGTAGTAGCAAACAATGATATTTTGAAATAAAATTTTAGTAAAAAACTCAAACATATTCGTACATTTTAAAATGTTTAAATATTTTGAGGCCAGGTCAAAATCAAAAGAACAAGCTTAACAGTAAATTGAAATAATAAATGATTTTTCTTTCCGTTCATATGCAAAAAATGTATATACGTTTAAGTAATTAAACAAACGCGTTTATTGAAACAAAAAAAATCATTTCATAATAACATAATTTCTTACTACACACATTATGTGTTTGACGAGTATAATTATTTCTAAATTTTTGTGACACAATTTAGATACGCATTTTCCGAAGAGGTCGAAACAGTTCACTGGTTAAAATCATTATCATCACATTTTATTTACTACTTTATTACAATTAAATCGAGAAATTGTATTTTATTTCAATCATTACAAGATTTTTTTTTCTTGGGATGTTAACTTTGCATGGAGAATTAAAAATTATTTTGTGTTCGTAAAGACGATGAAAGATTGTTAAAAATAAATTGCAAACTACCCATTATTTGCATATTTATAAAATCCGTTGTATACATTACTTTTAAAAGTATTTATTTTATACGAACGGGAATTAAGTCACGTATAAAGATTAAATTCTTGACAAAAGCTCTGTAGTTGAGAAAAATGTATGCATTCTTTTTTTTTATAGTCGGCCATTTTAATTACGAATGCATAGCTCTCAAAAATCTTTTCCCTAAACTCATCATCGATTTGGTGTGATTATATCTGTGAAAGAATGAAAAAAAAAATAAATAAATAAAGCATGCGCAATAAAAAATAAACTTCCATTAAAAAAAAAGAACCAACTGGGGAAATGGTCTTTTCAAAAACTCGTACCAGAAACGTCATTCTATAAGAACGCTTGTCATAAACGCGTAGTGCATACTTCTAGTTCAAAAAAAAGTGCCCAAACGATTTTTCCGACCAATGAACGAATCGCATTTTTTGTTGTTTTTTTTTTCTTTTACATCTCAACTCATCTCTTCATTCTTCTCGCTTCGTGTTGCCACGCGACGTGCGATAATGGGGAAAAGGTTGGGGGAGAAAAGAATATTGGACCAAAAAACGTTCGAAATAAAAGTGTAAGGGCGAAAATTTGTGTTTGCTTTAGACATTCGATTTCGGCGATTATGAATAGAAATGCGAATATTGTCAGCAGTTTTTGAGCAGTCCGAAAAAAAGAACGAGAAAAAAAAATAATAATAAATGAAACGTTACTTCGCCTTTCGGAATGTTTCGATAATCTCCGAAGTCTGGAGATTTTCAGTAAGATGATCTTCCGCATATTAAGCCTTTTTTTAAAGTGACTCAAGTCTTATATTACGATGCAATTCGAATTTTTAGAGCGTAATTCCGTTTCTGAAATTACCGTAGAGGATTAAAGAGTTTCGAGCGTCGCTGAGCTTAAAAATTCTTAAATTACAAGACGCAGAGAGAAGTGCATATAAAATTCAGGATTAAAAATATTCAATTCTAGATTTAATCGGGTTTCGTATTACTTTTTTTCAGCAGGCTGCGTTGATCTATAAGAAATAAAGGTTTACTATTTCAGTTTAAAAATCGTCTGAGATAGCAAATGTGAATAAATTTATTTTTATCAGTAATACTATCTCATAGGCATAAGCTCGATGATATTAAAGATTTTTTGGATTATTTATGGAATAAAATAATTTCCTTACATTGTATGGAAAAAATAAATCGTGTAATTTTCATTAAGTCTTGATATATTCAATGGCTATACAACTTTTTTTTCATCCCGAGCACAATTTCTGTAAAGTAACAATCTTGTATAAAAAAAAATCACCCCCTTTAAGAGCTGTTAAATTTTTTATTAAAATAAAAGTATCATAAATTTCAAATAAATTAACATTAAAAAAAATAATTTTATCTTTATAAATAGCATAGAAATTCGTAAAAAAAAGTTTGAAGTTGCTTTTTAGACGCCATTCATAATAGCATGACATGAATTAACTGTATTTTCATTTCTTCAGTTTTATGTTGACACTTGATATTTTATGAAAGAAAAAAAAATTACTATCTACAAATTTTTTTTATATAATTTTAAGTAAAGTATCAAAACAAAAGTTTTTAAAGTTCTTTCTTGCACTTTTTTTTTTGTATTGCTAGTAATGCATAAGCAAAATTCAAAATAATGAGTTCGATTCCTGTTTTGTTGCATTTCCCTTTGCTTAAATTTCCCTTAAAATTCTTAGATTTACTTGCAAGTAGGGGGGAGGTCCCCCCAAGTCTTTCTAACATATTCTCTTCTAAATTTATTATGCCGGAGAACGCTCTACATGTCACTGGTGTACAGTAGTTAAGAAATATTTATTTTTCGCATGAATTTTTCATTTTTACTGAATCTGTCGAGTGATACTTGGCGATTAATTTCCGGCATGCTACGAGTATATCCCAAAACCTAATTTGTTAGTTTGGACATGCTTTTCTCATCCGATTGAAACAAAAATTTTATCCATAATTGCGAGTAGTCAAAAATACTCATCCCAAATTTGATATATTTGTGTCATTGCGTTTTTGAAATATCGCGTTTGTATGTTTTTGATTATGCAGGTCGACAGACAGTCAAACTGTAGTTGGGTTTTGATTAAAATCTGACACGTGTCTGTGCTATAGATATTAAATCTGTGTAATGAATCTTATCTTTCTTCGTTTTGTAGTAATCATATAAACTTATATTCGAACAGCCGGATGGATGGACTTCCTTAGAACATATTTTACTCAGAATTTGATAATTATGTCGCTAGCGAAGGTCGCGATGCGAACCTGCGACACTAGGGTTGGTAGCCGAGTAACATGACCACTACACCAAAAGTCGACTTCGATATCATAGATGTTATCTGGCTTATGAAGCTAACACCACAGCACTCCTTCCACCAGTGAGTCGGCGGAGGGACGAGCGATTTTTATAGCGCCAATAGTTATGGCGACTTGCTGCTTGCGTCAAGTGAGTCTAATGACTTTTGCTTTTGCTTGCTTGCTTTGCGTCAAATGTGTGACGTCTTTGCTTTGCTTGCGGGAAGTGAGGTTGATGGCTTTGTTTATTTGTTTACTTTGTGTCAAGTGAATTTGACGACTTTTGCTACGGGTAGATGGCGCCACTACTGTTTTCGAGATTCTGCGTTATCAAGGTCACCAATGTACCGATAAAAGGTCGCAATACGAAACTGCGACGCTAGGGCCAGTAGCCGAGTAACATAACCACTACACCAAAAGTCGACTTCGGTTTCGTAGATGTTATCAGGCTTATGAAGCTAGCGCCACAATTATCTGCAAGTTTGGTGTAAAGACAGTATACCAAATTTCAACCATCTAGCTCAAATCCTTTTTCAGATTTTTTTTCACTGCCAGATAGATGCAGAAGAACTCGGTGTTGTCTAAAACTTGGAAATTCGTCAAAATCTCAAGTTTGTAGCCGCTCTTGTAACTTTGATAACAGCGCCCTCTGATGCCTGGAGGCGATAACTCAGTGCTGATCATGTGATGCGTGATTTTATCCAAGCCCTCAGTTGTATATCTTGAATTATTCCATTTTATATACGTAAATTGTCTATGTGTAACATAATCCTGTAAATAGATAACTGTTACATATTTTACTGAATTATCCTTAACGACCCCAAAAGTTCGGATTTTCTGATGATTCTTACACCTTTTCTGTTGTTGTTACTTATGGCACTTGCCATAAGTAACAAGGGCAAGCCGAAAGGAGCGTCTCTTGTTTTTTGAAGTGTCGCCAACTAGGGACAAGAGCACGACTTAGCTACAAGCTCACCACATTTGCTTGCACAGCCCTTTCTTACAAAGGGCACAGTCACACATCTCACAAATAGCACACAGAATAACAACCATGCCCGAACCGGGACCCCCAGAACACGAGGAAGACGCGCTACCTCTGTGCCAGAAAGCCGTCATAACTTTTCTATACCACTTATACGAGAAAGTATAAAGCATAATAACATTCTTGTTGTTTTTTACGATACAGATATCACTAAAAGAAATATACTTTTTATGCAAATATTAAAATGAGTAAATATTTTGAGCGAAGCGATTCATAAAGCGTCATTGATAAATTGTTCTAGTTTTGGGGACCATGAAATCTTTTTAATAATCACTAATACCGCCCAAAAGCAATGTATTATAATGACTTTTTAAGTTTGATTTATTTTTAATTATTAAAAGAATATAATTTTATAGAATGTTTCAAAATTTAAGACGAAAAATTTGAGCAGAGAGGATTTCGCGTTTTTTCTCAATACTTAAGGCTAGTTAGCTTTGTCATATGTATTTTACCGCTTAAAAAAATAGAAAAAATACTGAAAGCAATAATTTTTAGTGTTTATAAATTCGTTTTATTTGTATTTAATTGAAATATACTTTAAAAAAAGTAATTAATTTATATAATTTTGTAGATTTCTATGGAGACGCTTTATAAATGGAGGTTGATATGACTTTTCAGCAGTTAACATTACAGAAATGTTAAATGTGAATGACATTGCTTTCAGACAGGGAAATCAATCTTTTAAAGAGATGCTCACTATTTCTTTGCCATTATATCGTCGAAAAATGGGGAAGAAATTAAAGAAACAATGCTCCTGCTTTAAGAAGTTATTTCTTAAAAATGCAGCTTTGTCTTCTGTAAGATTAATTTATCATTGAGATGTCAAGAACATAATTCCTTCACTACAACCGTCTTAGCTTCATGTTTGAAATACTTTTTCTCTAATGACCCATATGATTTCTCTATTTTGCATTTGTTTCTAGAACATTAACAGCAGGTGGAGTTGATTTCAGAGTTGCTTCTTCAGTTAGCTTCTTGATGATTTTATGATTATAATGCTTCTGTGTTACTTAGAGCTGTCCTGGAATTTGGAAATACTTTTCTGGAATCCCCCTCCTACCAAGAAATAGCAAGTTCATCCAGTTTGATTTAGATCTTGATACTTGATTGATAAATCAGGAGATATTTCATAATTTCTTATTTTTAATTTAATCTCTTAATGTTTCCCTTTGATTAGATGTTAACTTTAATTTAATGTTTCCTTTTAACGGACTATTCGTATTAATTGGAACATGGTTGTTAATTTTATTTTAATTAGATGGCAAAAGTAGTGAAAAAAGTAAGTTTTTTCAAGTTTCTTTTTGTCTTTTAAATTATTTGTTATATCGACCATTATTGATTTAAACCTCGAATTTTCTGAAATTTAAGGCAAAAGTCAAACGAATTTAATCCGAAGACGTTCATGTTTCTGCCCAGTTTTGTTTATTTCAAAATCCACTGTCGCCTTGAAACATTACAAAATTGAAGAATAAATAATGAAAAATTATTAAAAAAAGAAATTTACTGTCCCGACTTTTTAATTCTGCAATAAAAATTCATTGAAAAAACTGTAAGTTCAGTTTGTTTAGCTCAAAAAGATTGTTGACTCGAATTACGAGACGTATAATACCAATTATGTGTTTCATGAAGGTTTGTGATACAAATTTCAAATAGGTAATAAACATATCCCCATCTTGCTCTACCGTTGCCTATAATAATGGGTTTTTTAACCAGTTGGATGTGCGCAAGATGGAAGAAAAAGAAGAGGAAAAAAGTAAGAAAGAAACGATAAATTATCCATCCAACTCTAAAGAGAAGAGAAAGGTTGATATTTACAGATATAACCTCTTAACCTTTTTGAAGCCGTTGGCTGTGGGCAAACTACATAGAGATCATTTATTGAAGAATAAAGAAGAAAAATATCAGAAAGATGATAAAATTGATAAATAACATTGGAAACATTTATATAACGTATATAAACCTAATGACATATAGAAACATATTGTTGAGTTAGAAATTACACCATCTTTCTCTAAACATTACGTCATCTTGCTCTACCGTTGCCTATAACACTGAGTTATCTAACCAGTTGGATGTGCGCAAGATGGAAGGAAAAGAGGAGGAACAAAATAAGAAAGAAACGACAAACTATCCATCCAACTCTAAAGATAATCCCTAAAGAGAAGAGAAAGGTTGATAT
>JAOUZG010016644.1:11053514-11064942 GCA_026289955.1 Argiope argentata | reverse complement strand
AAGAAAAAAGTGAGAAAGAAACGACAAACTATCCATCCAACTCTAAAAGAGAATCCCTATAGAGAAGAGAAAACTTGATACTTACAGATGTAACCTCTTAGCCATTTTGAAGCCGTTGGCTGTGGGCAAACTTTATAGAGATCATTCATTGAAGAGATAAGGAGAAGAAAAAATATCTGAAAGATGATAAAAATTGATAAATAACATTGAAATTATTTACAGAAAGTATATAAACATAATGACGCATATAAACATAAACATATTGTTGAGTTAGAAATCTGTGGCGACCGGCTGGGTCCGGTGGTTTTGATTTCTACTTTCCTTTTTGAGAACGTGGTTATTTGGTTCTGTAGGTTATTACGATTGCGATCAGATTTTGACGAGTGAAATTTTGATCTCGCAAGACTTGTTAGTGTCTTTCTCACATCCAATGGCCGAGTAAGCAGGCAGTCGGTGACATGGCCAATTGGAAATCACATCTCATTTCAGCTACAGAAAATAGAATAGGCTAAATGGAATCTGTGTGGGTATGTCTAAGTAATGCAATAGTAATTTGGATGGTCTAGTTTCAAATTTTATTGACATTAACTAGTTCATTATTCACTTACTCTACGGAAGAAAAATGAATAATTTTCAACAGACATTCAAGTGGATATACGAATGATTATATTAATTTATGTCCCATCTGTAAAACATCCTTTTCTTTTCGATAAACAGTATTAGTTATTTCTCTTACCTGCATTAGGCTAGTATCAAATCTGTACTAAACATTGGTTTTTGTGGCTCCTCAAAAGTAGGAGTGAAATATAGAAAAAGAGGACAGTCTAATTTCAGAAATTTAATAGCGATCAGGAAGAAATTATTTCAGATTCCTGCAACTGCTTAACCAAAATTGTACATTTCCCTTCTAAAATAGCATTCGTGTATCTTCAAAACGGGATGATTGATCTGAAACGAAGAGCGATCTCAAGAATGTTATTACGATTTCAAGAATGCTGTTTATTTGCATCATAAATATTCAAAATAGATTATTCATTTGGTTTCCTAATCTAAATTGCACAGTGTAACTTTAAATGGTACTTTGTTATGACGTCAACACATCATGGGTTAAATTAATTATTATATCAGAATAACAAATGCAAATATTTCCAGAAGAAGAAAAAAATAGAACACCTTTGTTGAATCAACAACCATCTATAATTAAAAACCCCATCTCATTAAGGTTATTTTTATGTCTATATAACAATTTTTGCTTTATTTAAGGCGACCAGGGACCTTTAAATGACTTTTTGCAATTTTTTCCCTTAGCAATTTAAAATTTTACAGGCATTAAGAGTAACACTGTAGGAGATGACACACAAAATTTTAAAGCATTATATTATTTGTTTATGAGTGGGGGGGGGGTAATATAATGTAATATTAGCGATGAATAACGTTCGAAATTTGTTCGAAATTTGCTCTCCAAATTTGTTCGAAAAAGCTCCAATTTTTATTATTACTTACTCTAACCCTTTTGAAACAAAATTTGAGATTAATTTTGAAATTTCAGCACAGAATATCAAAATTAACCAATATAATAACTCGAAACTACGGATTTTAAAAAAAAGTTTAACTAGTTTTGAGTTATTACACTGATTAATTTTGATACTTCGTAATCAAACTACAAGAGTAATCCCATCTTTTCTGTCAAAAGGGTTAGAGTAAGTAAAAATAAAAATTGGAGCGCTTTCGAACAAATTTGGAGTGTCTGGAACATTTTTCATTAACGTTGTTTATATCGCTAATATAATATAATATATTACCCCCCTAACTCATAAATAAATATAATGCTTTAAAATTGTGTGAGTCATCTCCTATTGTGTTGCTTTTAATACCTGTAAAATTTTGAATTGATAAGGTGAAAATTGCAAAAATTCATTTTAAAAGTCTCTGGTCGCCTTAATGCCTACGTGATTTCGAGCTTCAATTATTCATAACCTCTTAACGAAAAAAACATCATGTTCTCACATGATAAAAAGTAGAAGAAATTTATATATTTGAAAAAATGGATCGATCGTTCAATAACTAAACAGAATTGATCAGAACTTTGCTTTTGGTAATATATATCCATCCTTTATACTTGGAATTTCCTGAATAGCCTGAATGAATGATGCTCCTATATTACCGAGTGTTATAAAGGGACAAGTTGATCGTTTTGGTGGGACATCCATCTATCAATCTACCTCCTCTGAGGGTCTCGAACGCTTCTGTTTCAGGGCCGACAACAAAGCGTTTCTGCGTAGATGAGCAAGCACACAAGATGGCCCTGCAACTATGAGAGTTTAATTCCTGCCTCCGGGGAATGCTGGCCAGGTTGTAAATCTTCCATGCCACGCCCCTCTCATGCAACAGGGATTACCTTTCTCGTCAAAATTTAGCACGCCAATCAGGACCCCCAATAGTCGCCAGTGTTCTCGCCAAGAATGACCAGTGGACAGGCCCAAAATTTGGAGCACTGATGTCTTCGTCTACGTAAAATAAAAGTGGTGTATAGTTTGTTTTTTTGAGACGAGCTACTTTTGTTGTGCTATGCCATCTTAATTAAATAGTGATTAGTTGGTTAGACGTTTAAGACATTGCCAAATCTGTGTGCCACATACTTATACATAAAATAGCAAATGAAAATTATAAATATGTATATATATATGATGAAATGAAATTCCATTAAAAGTCCAAATGGTATAACAGCGATATTGTGATGAAAAGCCATGAATATATATATATATATATATATATATATATATATATATAATGTAACAATCTTGGATAGGGGACTATAGAAATAAAATAATTTAGATTTATCATTTTTTCAAGTTAAACATGTAGATACGGTGAGGGAGTGGTGATTATAATGTTGGTGTTTTTATTAGTGGTACTTGCCATGGACAAGCTTCGCCAAGACATCAGCGAGTTTTAAGCGTCTCTTGTTTGAAGTAGCGCCAACTAGACCCAAGAGTACGACTTAGCTATTTACTCTTAACAGTCGCTTGAACAGCCCCTTTTTCAGGGGGGGGGGACACATTCATGTACCTTACAGATAGTAAAAGAACAACCATGCCCAACTAGGACCAAGAGTACGACTTATCGATTCACTCTTCACAGTCGCTGGTACAGCCTCTTTTTACAGGGGGGGGGGGCACATTCATGTACCTTACAGATAGAACACAGAACAACCATGCCCAAACCGAGACTCGAAGCCGGGACACCCAGCTCTGAGGGAAGACACACTATTCCTATGCCAGGACACTGGCGGTGGTTATAATACAATACTCTATCGGCCTTTGCTTTAGATATGTTTCATACATACTTATAATAACAAAAAATATTGCTTTACAAATTAGTAAATGCTGTAACACTTTAATTTTAACGTATGTTTACGCTCTAATTTTAAAAAAATTCGAATTATCTATCATATTATTATTTTCAGGGAATTAAAAGTTTACAAAAACCTCATGATGCATGGCTTAAAAAAACTATCTATCCAATTACTAACAATTCTAGAAGCTTTAGAATCGTCAATTTGAGTGTAAATGCCGTTATTTAAGGAGAAAAAAAATCATAACAATCTTTAGCTAATTTTTACCACATTAATGGTCATATATAAGATCATTCAGTATATTTTAAACCGGCGTCTTGACATAAGGGTAGCGTATCTTCCCCGTGATATGTGTGTTCTGGGTTCGAGTCCCGGTTCGGGCATGATTGTTCTTCTGTGTTCTATCTGTGAGGCGTGTGAATGTACTCCCCTGTAAAAAGGGTGTATGCAAGCGAATATGTGACGTATGAAGTAGCTAAGTCGCCCTTGTTGGTGCTACTGAAAAATAAGAGACACTCATTCGGCTTAAATCGCTGCCACATCTATCAGGAGGCTTGTACAGCGTCATAAGTAACAATAACAGCATCATATTTTATTATTTCAATGGCTGATAGAAAGTTTAATCTCCTATTTTATAAATAGCTGTACGTTATACTTGGAAAAATAAATTTAAAAGTGTGTATGCCTCTGAGTGTGACAATGCTATTATTTAGAAGGAATATCATTATTTACTCTATTTTATTAGGCCAGAGAGAGGGGTTGTAGTCTCAATTGTGATTATGGCAAGCTATATGGTTACATTTATTCTATCATCAAGGAAATTAAGTACACAGTTTAGAACTTATTCTTGTACCATCATAAAGTGGCGTAGAGGAACTAAATAATGTTCTTGGCATAGAATTGTCCCTCCCCCCTTCCTTCAATCCATTGCTCTTTAGTTACTTCACCTTTACAATAATTTTCAAAATTTGATGAACATTGATATGTTTATATCAAGTTCTACTTTCTATGTTCGATAACTTCAGTACTATTGTAAGCAAACCTACAGACAATCATCCCGAGGAAAGTCGTGGTGCAGAAGGAACAGCGGAATCTCTTCGAATTTTTATTAAAATAAATTTTTAAAAATTTCGTATATATATAGCATATACATTAGAATAAACATAAATAAAGTAATATTAGAAAAAAATGCAAATATATTAAAATATGCTAAATTTGAATATTTTTTTAAAAAAATTCTTTTAAGTCTAAATCTATTATTTAAATTCTTATTTTGGGGAATCAGTTTTTCAAATATTTTTAAATGATTTAAGCTTTTCAATTTTTAATTTTCTTTCATTGTTAACAAATAAAAAATATAATTGAAACCAAACTGGTGATTATGTTTACAATTTAATTTTAATCGCGTATTGAAATTAATTTTAAGAATTATTTTTATGCGTGTGTGTTGAATTTTCAAAAGAATATTCAGTGCTTCTGAGAAAATTAGCAATCATCTGAGCACAAGTACCATAAAAAAATATATCCAGAATCATTTTAATGGGAATTAATATTTTGAATTTTATGATTTCCACAGAAATTAACTAGTATAAAATATTATTGAAATGCATTAAAATCTGAAATGTGAATTGCTGTGAAAAAAAATCATTTAAATATTCTGACGGCTCCGAGCACATTTTATTTAATAGTATGTGCCTTAATGATATTTTATTCATATATAAACGTATATTTTGAAAATGGAATATATAAAAATTATTTTTTTTGTTCTGGTTAATTTTATTAATATTAAAGACCATTAAAATTATATGTTCATACGTATAATTTTGAGTAATAAATACATATGTTCAGCAACAAACGTTGATAATAAAACATATGTCAACGAAATCACCTGTTGTATAGCTCAATGCAATTTAGCTATCGAATTTTCGTAAAAACAGTTGGACAGACAAAAAAACTTCACACTGACACTGACGAGTTCCATCAAATTTTATCAGAATCTATTATTTTAATTTTTTTAGTTATATTAACGTCCCGTTGTAAAGCAATACAAGCGCTACTTTTGGGACGGACCACGTAGTTTTGAACCGCGGTCAGATGAGGAGGACGACATCTAAGCTGATACACCTCTCTCCCACCCCAAGCCACACCAATTGGAGGACGTTTTTCCCTGACGGATTTAACGTGCAATTTTCCCCTTTACACGACGGTTCTGGGGTAGAATCGGGTTTTGAACCTGAAAACCCTAGGGTTCACGAGCCGATATCCTACCACCAAGCCACTGCAGCCCCCTCCCATTTTAAATTAAAGATCACGTACAAATTTAATTTTTCAACAATCTCGGCATTCTTTTTAATTAATGAATTATTATGTTCTTTGACAAATACATCGGCACATAGTATTAAAAGAAAATACTGACTAATTATAATGTAGATTCATTGAAATATGAGATAGAAGTATTTCGTTGTAGAATATAATATCTTTTATCTGTTTACACCTCAAATACGATCCTTTTCCAAAAAAATCTGATTCAATACTCTTAGTATATATTAAGATTTAAGTCTGAGAATTCGACTTTCTTCGTCATAAATTTTATGAGCCGGGTAACTTGTTGAGTCGAGGCTCGTCAATTACTTAAAATAAATTACACGTCTGAATACTGCATTTATTTACCTTAAAACATAGATAAAACGCCAAACCGGGGAAACCCAGCAGATTGCAACCTCACCTGATTAAAGCCGAAGTTAGGATAATTGCAGTGTTCATCGGGCCATCGATACTAATCAAATTAACGCCAAAATCTCTCTCGGATACTCATGGACGAAGTTGCGCCAAAAGCAGTCATTTCTCTTGATTTTTTTGTGCCATCATTATTCTTTTAATATCAGGTAGGATTAAGAGTCCATGCCGCCAACACTTAACGATGGAAACGAGTGATAAAAGATTGGCGCTTGTAATTACCGTAATTGTAGATCTTTTCTTTCTCACAACGGTTTTATTTACTTATTTCTGGGAGCAATTTCGCCAAATGATTGCTAGAAGATTCTTGCTTAAAGTAACATTGGGTGATTTTGGGTGTGTTTTAATAACGCCAAATTGGGAGGAATTGATGACATAAATAGGATAGTTTTTCGTGGAAATCATTATAAATTGTGGTACAGTTTGGCTTCGGAATGATAAGAAAAACTTACTTCAACTTAAAAGGGAAATTGTAACCTTAACGAGTGGACTTGGCGAAGCATAAATTAGAGTAATTGGCGATGAATTTTAAGCAGGATGTGGTTGAAAAAGGCACCGAAATGAAATGAATCCAACAAATAGAGAAACAGTATTAAAAGATTTTTATTTTCTTCCAAAATTAGTTATACAAACCAAATTTGCTATGTAATATGCTAGAAATTTTTTTTGAGCCTTCAAGTTTAAAAATCTTTTTTTTCACATTTTTAAAATTTTTTATCCTATTTTAATTATTGTCTTTATTATTAGTTAAGTTCTTTATAAAATACTTAATAATAATAAAGTTTCAAAGAAAAAATATTTTGTGCAATACAATTCTTATTTAAAGTTAATGGTATTTAAGACTTTAACCCTATTACTGCCATGTTTTTAATGCATAAACTATAATGGAAAATTTCGAAGACCTTTGTAAAAAAAAAGAATTGTAACATTGTATATCTATTTTACCGTTTAATGTGTTATGATCGTTGTGAAACTATGTCAATTACTTATATATATGTTTTACTCATATGTATAATTATCAAATTCCTCAGATTACTCATTAAATAAAAAAGCAGTAAGAAGTTACAATCAAGCAAATAAATAAATAAAGAAAGAAAGAAAAAAGAAAAAAGAAAAAAAACCGAACTGAAATTTATCCTTATTATTTATTTTTTGATTCGAATCCGTAAAAAAAATATTGTGCAACTAGATTTGCTATTTCATTGAAATAACAGCTCATAAATTTGTAATAGTAACTAATATCCGAGATATTTTAGGGTTAAATAGATTACAGTTTTATTATTGACATTGAAGATATTTTGAAACAAGAAAGGGATCCCAGCTGCCTTCAAAGTAATTTGACTCCATTGTCAAATTTGATCTATATAAATCAATGAGTTAAATTTCATAATATGAAATCAGGTGATTACTTTGATACTCATCAAATCGTCAAAATAAAGGAAAACGTGTAAAATGTAATCAAATATTTAATTTTTTTTAAACTTTAGAACAGGAATTTTCCTATTTTCCGGGTGCGCCAAAAATTAAAAATCGTTGGTTCAATGTTTGTAAACAAGTCACGAAATTAACTAGATTGAATCTCGACTCTTGCAATAGAAATTCAGTAATCGGAAAAAATGTTGAAAATTTTAATTTATTTTTTATAACTTTTCTTTTTTATAATAGGCCTTTAATTTTATAACTTTAGAACATGAATTTTCATATTCTCTGACATGCCATTACTAATCACTGATTCAGTATCTGTAAAAGATGCACAAAATTAATTAAACTGAATCTTGATTAGTTTTGAGAGTTTTGAGAGAATCTTAAGACAGTTTTTTTTTCAAACATTAAAATAGTATAGCAGGAAAAAAGATTAAAATGAAATCTGCTATGCATATTTCAATGTATCATGTCAAAATATCACATCTTTAACGGCCAAGCACCCCGTGCTCGTGCAAGTAAAATTATATTTTTGTTCATTTTAAGGGTTTCATTGAATGAGTCACTTTAGTATTCCCAACGATCCAAAAAACTTTGTCTCGCTTTTATTCTTTAAAAAAAATTCGCATTTCCCATTTATTTCATTTCATATAATCCTGTGCTGAAGATGACATTTTTGTAAGTTTTATTTTCTGCAATTATTAACTTATTTTTTTAATCAGATATTCTGTAAATATGATGGCAACAGGTTACTAAAGCGGTTTTTTTAGATGCTCGTGTAGATAGTAAAATTTTTATTTTTCGTCTACGGATTTTTGTTGAAGCCAAAACTCTCATCCCAAAAACAATATCATCTGACATGATAAAAATATGTATCGAAAACCTTTGCTATAAAACTTCTGTCACTTCCTGCTATTTTTCATTTTTATATATACATTAAATATTAGACAGGTTGAATGACCAACTGAATTGTATAATATGCTCTTTCGATATAATTATTAGATTCTAACGCTTTTGAAATTTTAAATACTTTCAATTTGCCTGTCGATTTTTGATTCTATGCTTATATTTAAGCACTCAATCTGACAGACTGACACACAGTCGAGGACCGCAGTCTTATAGGTACATCCCTGACACAGGCATGCTGTTGATGACTACATCAACTCTTAAAGGCTGCCACTGATTGAATTGTCATGTTTCGACTTGGCTGTCGGACCCGTACCGCAGAACCCTGGGCCCTTAACACTTTTGTGGACCGAAATCCCCGTGGCACCCAATCACTGTTTGCGGTGGAGGCAATATCCATGATGAATTAAGTCCAATATTTGCACGAGGAATTCCAGCTTTCTAAGAGGTATGAGTCAGTGGTAAAGCAGCACGTGCCTTTGGCTAACCCCTTTTGCGCTTCAAAGAGAAACATATGCAAAGTGTTTCGAGATGCGAAAGGGGTGCTGGAAAGCGAGGCCGTCGACTTGTGCCCCCCCCCTTCCATGATGCCGCCCCTTCCTCCCTCGCGGGATGCTTCAACCCTTTCGGTTTGGAGAAAAGGGTTAAAAGGTCGAGAGGGGTGGAGAGAATGTGCAGCGCGTTTTAAGAACTTCTGGCTTAATGAATGAAGCATTTGTAATACCTCTTCTGTTTAATATAACGCAGGAATATTAATTTCGAATGTTTCGGCTGGGGTTCCAGATGAAAAATGTCAATAATCATTCCGCAATTATTAAATTAGGTTTTGGAGTTTTTGATATTCGTCTGCATTTCTGGAGCAAACTTTGGTAATTATGTTACGGTGACGCAAATATTTTAAATAAATTTTAGGATAAGGTTTTTTAAAAACATTTGTTTGAGGGATCTAAAATAAAGAAATGAGGACTCTGATTTTCAAGCAAAATTGTTCCTCTATCTCAGATAGAAATTAAATTATTGAATATACTTTAATAATATAAATGCACAATTTCGCATATTTGGGGCAAATTCTGATAGTTATTTTACAAAAGTAGTTTAAATAATTAAAATTATGATATACGAGACGATTTTTTTTTAAAAAAATGTAACAGCTGTTAAAGCTAACAAAAAAAATGTAACATCATTTGCAAAGAAATTAATGCCACCAAATTTAAAGCAAATCCATTTCTCTGAAATATATAAATAAGTATGCATAAAATTGACGTAATTAGAAAACCGAGGCATATTTAAAAAATAAAAATAATTAATTGCAGGTTTGTATAATTTCAAAGCTAGATTATTTTATTTAGCATTTCTTCGTTTTCATATCAGAAATTAATATTTGTCTTTTATTTACAATGTTATTAATCCTAAAATGAATGCAAATGATATCATTTAGGTAGGCACGCATAATTTAAAAAAAAATAATAATTGTATGTTTGTATAATTTCAAAGCTAGATGAGTATATTTAACATTTCTTCTTTCTCATTACAAAAATCAACATTCCTGTTTCATTTACAATTTTATTAATCCTAAAATAAATGCAAACAATATCATTTGGGTAGGCATGTATAATTAAAAAAATATTAGTTGTTATTATTAATATGCAAAGTTTTGTAAAATATTAAAATAATTCATATTTAATTTTTTAAAGAACTTAAATTTAAGATTTTAAATTTGAGTATAAATAAATAAAAAATGAAATTCGATTGTTTCAATATGGTTATTATGTACCTTTAAATATTATGCAAGTATTGTAAATGAAATTTTTAAATATTTTTATATTGTTTTAATTTAAATAAATATATAAATAATAGCAACATTTATTTCTAAAGAAAGAGAAACAATTCAGAAATTTTTTCGCTTAGTAATACCAATTTCAGTGCTACCAAGGTAAACAAAATGTATTGTCTCTATTTGTTAGAGGATATTACTTGCCTTAAAATTAAATTTAAAGATCTCCGACCTTCCGTAACTTCAGACAAACCCTCCTCTAGATTTAGATTCGCAACCAAATTTATCATTACACAATTTTTACTTCTTTGTATATGAAATACATAATGAGAAAATATTATAAACCTTAAAATTTGAATTATGTCTGTCTATCAATCTATCTGTCTGGAAATGGGTAAAGTTAAAATCAGAAACATATAAGTTTATCAATATGGCTTTCTTTCTGTTTTCTTATTCTTAAATACTTTTATGCATTTGGAAGAAATTCTTGACATTCATTCTACAAAAGAAAAAGATATTTCAAATACCCAATGAGCTTTATAGAAAGAAATTCAGCAAATAATTTGATTACTTGAATTTTTAGGTATAGCCCTAATTTTGGATCACATTTGTTGAACATCTATCACATTTTATGCAACGATAACGGGATAATGTGATAAGCTAGAGATTGAAATTTCGATTTGATTTTTGCAACCAAATAATGACATGTGTTTAACTTAATGCTCAGTCGCTGAGCAACAGATGATTTGTTTTTAATTCTTTTTTGTACACTTTAAAACATAAAAATATTCTACATCATGAA
This sequence comes from Argiope argentata, assembly GCA_026289955.1. Taxonomy (NCBI): domain Eukaryota; kingdom Metazoa; phylum Arthropoda; class Arachnida; order Araneae; family Araneidae; genus Argiope; species Argiope argentata. The sequence continues at coordinate 11,053,947 of JAOUZG010016644.1, read as the reverse complement.
GCATAGCTAGCTAAAAAATTTAGATAAACTATATTAGGAAGCTAAACAATATTTTAAGTACAATTATTCAGTTATTCTATAATTTAAATACTGTTTAGTCCAAAGTATATATGTTCTACATACAAAGTTCAAAGTAATTATATGGTCTATAATTCGAAATAGAATTATTCTATACTACTAAACTATTTAAAAACATAGCTGTTCTATACCAAAAAAACAATTCTAGGCCATTTATTCTATGCAATTAAACAACAGTCTATACCATATAATTATTTTTATTGGAAAACACTGCTAATTTTTATCTTAAAAATAGCTCTATAGTATAGTAAGTACTCTATAGTATAATAGCTCTATAGTATAGAAAGTACTCTATAGTATAAAAGCTCTATAGTATAGTAAGTGCTCTGTAGTATAATAGCTCTATAGTATAGTA
>JAOUZG010016644.1:11032987-11053504 GCA_026289955.1 Argiope argentata | reverse complement strand
TATAGTATAGTAAGTGCTCTGTAGTATAATAGCTCTATAGTATAGTAAGTACCCTATAGTATAATAGCCCTATAATATAGTATAGTACAATATAAAAAAGCCCATCAGTAATCACCCAATATTTTGTAATTATGCTAGAAGTCAGAGTAGCGACATGTATTAATAACATAACAGTTAAAATAATAATTTCTTTAAAAAATAAAAATAAAAAAAGAATTTTCTATTTCTGAAAACTGATCATCACAAGTTATGGAGTATTGAAAATGAATAAATTAAATTGAATAAATTAATGTGAATAAATTAATATTAAATATAAATGTTTCTTTAGTAATTTTTTTTCCTTTAAAATGGTGAGACATTTGATATACTGGAAGCTGTCAAAATTTCTGTCTGTAAGAATATTCTTGGGATCATGATCCTTATTTGACTGGAACAGTTTGAAACGGATTTTTTGACATACCGACAGCAGTATTCAAACAGTGGGTATTATTGCTTATATGAAGTTAGATATGACGTAAATAAATAGTAAATTTTTGTTTTCTATTTCAAGAAATAGGGTAGACATTGTAGACATCTAAATTATTAACTTCCTTGAGTTCGAAATGAATTAATTTTTGGGATTACATTTGTCTACACACTGTGATTTAAACTTGCAAAGAGCTTGATGGATGGAATTTTGTCTATGAAAAACCTCTTCAGAATTCTATATCTGTAATGTAATTTTTAACTTAATTGAATAGTTAGTAATACGTTATATAAATATTTATAGTATATTACATATGATAAAAATAATAGTTATATAAATATTTGTATATATATATCTCGATTTGTGTATATGCATGAAATAGTTCGAAAACGTTTCAAAATAAAAGAATGTGCTTCAGAGTATAATTTTTTTACAAAGTATATAATTTCCGAATTCATTTGGTAAAAAATAGATTAAAGTTCATTCATCCTTACTTCATGATGAGACAAAATTAAATACCATATTATCTGTTACGATTAGAATTAAATACCTTATTATCTGTTACAATTAGAATTAAATACCATATCTGTTACGATTAGAATTAAATACCATATTATCTGTTACGATTAGAATTATAAAGTTATGTCTTATATTCAAACAGTATTTATTATTTTGATATAAAATTTCTAAATCATGTTGTTCATAGGTAAAATAAAAAATATATTTCTTATAATGTACCGAAATCAAATGATATCGTAAATAAGTAAAAAATATTTTGTATCCTGTAACATCAATTATTTTTAGTATCTAAGTCAAGCAACATTGAAATTGAATGGTATTTTAAATGACAAGCAAGGCTGCAACACTGAAAAATCACTTTACACTAATAACCTCTTTTAGCGTAATTCCCGTCTTAATATCATTCTATAATGTCATTATTTTCTTTTCAGCAATTATGCCTCATTTTAATTCCGAGCAAACGATTTTTAGACTAAGTTGCCAGCTGTCATTAAAACTTCCGGAAAATCCTCGCACAAAAGAGAATGAACGCCCCTCAAGCACGGCGGGTAGGGACACAGGAATTGCAAGCAGACGAATCTCTCGTAAATCCCTACTAAGTTCGCTTTCCGACTCTTGCAAATGAAGGAGGATTACGAATTCCAAAAAGAAAACGCTCAACCCTTTTACACCCCGCTTTTAGAACAGGGACTAAAGGGGTGGCTGGAGGATTATTTGGCGTTGTTTGACGTCCGCCGCTACGTTATTAAAATCTGCGCGACGTTCGACATGCGAAAATGCTCGAATGGAATTAAAAATTAAAAAAAAAGAAGATTGCATTTTGAGTTAAAACCGAATAATTAGTCAATTCCAATTTGTTTCACTTTTTACTAAAAGGGGAGGGTTATTGTGACGTACAGGTCTTGGAGGTTACAGTTATAAAGCTGAGATCTTTTTAATTTATTTAATCTATATTAAATTTTTTTGTTCTAGAGTTAAAAATAAAGCACTGAAACAAAGCGTTTTTTTTAAAAAAATAATACAGTCTTTTATTGCGGAAAAAATAATTCTAGTTACTTGAGATTCGTTAGTTCAGGACACTTTTTATTCTGCTTTCCATTAGAAGAATAAAGAGTTTATTCAGAGAGTGAATATATATATACATATATATAAATTTAACGAATACAGAACAAACATTAGAAACAAATGCAAATGAGACTTTCTTTTTCTTTCCTTTTATGTTTTTTTTTATTTTAAATCTACCTCCAAATATCAACAATGAATATGCCGAAAATAATATCGAGTCAACAGCTGCAAATTTGCTATTTTATTCATTTGGCTCATCGTTTTATTAAAAGCCCCATTTCCACTTCATAAGATTTATTGATATTGAACGGATTTAGATTTTTTTTCGAATATTCGATAGTAATTCTCTATTTTATTTGAATAAGAATTTAAAATAATTTATTAAAACATATTCTTTTGGAGTAAACCATGGCAGTAATGCATTCTTGAATACTAGTATCGCTAACTTAAGTTCTTTAGCATTTAGTAATCGATACTCTCTTGAATAAATGGAATATTCTATAGCTATAAATCTTTGAATACATTGTGTAAAAATAGAATTTGGATCACGTGATTAATAATATCTACTAAACAACACAAAAATTAACTGGTTTTTCTTTATTTCAAATATTCGATCTAATTATTTTATCTAACTTATATTAACCAATTATTTTATCTCTAATTATTTACTCTAATTATCACTCTAATTATTTTATTAAACTCATATTATTTTACTCTAATTATTTTATTTAGGCTCACTCTAATTATTCTATTTAAAATCAAACTTATTGTATACCAAGTCAAATATTCAACCGAATAGAAACTTGAAATTAAGTACTCTTTTATAATACGTTTAGAGTAATAGTAGTATTTTTTATATCGTATATGTAATCATATTTTAACAACCCGGACAGTTTAGAAAATTGTATTATTATAAAATTGTATAAAAATGACGATTTAAAACTTTTTACGATTTCGCAAAAAATCTAAAAAATATGGATTAAAGGATTAAGTATTTAACATATTAGACTTTGCTTCTTTTTTTATTATTTTTTTGCATTCGAAAGCATGCTTTTGTTATTATTAAATTATGAAAACATACCTGATCGTTATCTTATAACTGCCCTTTACCTTTTCTAGATTTTTTCAATTCATTTTTATTTTAAAGAGTAAAAAGAAAAAAAACAATGTAAATTCTGGTACAAGATCAATTCAATGAAAACGGTTTGAATTTCAATATAACAAATTTATTGCTAGAAATTATGCAAAAAAAAAATTACGTTTTAAAAGTTCTGGGAAATTTTGCAAGACAATACAGTTTTTAAATTTTAAAATGGCGCAAAATCAATTTTGGTGGATTGATATTTTTAGATGTTTAAAAAAAAGCATCGAAATTTTACTTAAATTTTAATAACTATATGCAATGCACATTTTCATTTTTAAATGTATATTTATGCAAAATTTGGTTGTTGGATACCTAACAGTCAGTCTGAACAGCACGCACACATGCGCACAAACACCCCCGTTACAATTAATATACATGATGTTTTAAAGTATTTTAATGTTAGGCAATAGCCTGAATGCTAATTAAAGACAATTTTTGCATGTATTGGATGTATAGTGAAAATGATGGTTTACTTAAGAGCCCAGTATTTTCTATTTATACCTAAATAATCCAAGAATAGTTTTGATCCTCAGTAGATAAGAATTCTCTGTTTTATCTGTAGTAGAAATATTCCCGAATTAACGAAATCAAGCTCTTCCAAATATTTAAAGTCTCAATCAGTGAACAAACAGCTTTAGAATCTCAATCAGGGATTTATAAATTGTAAAACAACGTCAGATAATCTCCAATCAATATCCTAAGAATTGCGAGTTGGAATGCTGTTGTGGTATTAATGTGGTAATGCCACGCGTGTTGTCAAAGAAGATTCTAGAAATGTTGTTGCTACTTGCGTACTAAAAGAGATCTTACCAAGATTCTTGCTGCTTCTGGAATCTACTACATTGTCTCCAAAGTCACCAAATTATTTTTGTCACCAAGGATCTTTGACTCATCATCCATTCATCCTTTACTATAAAACTATCTTCCTTACTAAGAAAGGTATATTACGTATTTGTATGCATAATACATCTTTACGTATTTGTAAACGTAAAATAACTTTACGTATTTGTAACAATGTATACGTTTTGGCGTATGCTTTCTTGTACATTTGATTAATAGGCCACAAATATTTTTTACACTATAGGTGGTCTAGATATCCAAAACTGATCGAGACTACCATGGTAGACTAAAGGATATTATAATCATTACTGATATTTAATATGGTACAATGATGAACTCCAAATGTCATCTTCTCTCGATCTCCTTCTATGAAGCAAGAGAGTAGTAGAAACCATAGGATCAGGTAATCACCTCGGAACATAGGAAACATCTGCAGGTTGAAAATAATGGCTTGAGTTGAATAATGGCCAAGTAATCTTAGGACTCTGAAGGACATGATGTCTAAAATTGCCAGCTTTTTAACTGTTTGAAAGTTTGTAGAGGAGGAGGTGGTCAGTATTTGACCGCCTTGGGGCCAATTACCTCGAAGAAAATATCAGTTTGAAAATATCAGTCGGCCAATGTAAGGATGGACATTGCTACAGTCGACAGTCGGCCACAACAAATCCTGTCGATACTGCTACGTTCAGTGGTGGCGGGGTGGTCGGCTCTACACAAGAAGAAGGATCAGGTAATCAATAATGAAATAATATTTTCCTCCACAATAACTTTTTTTTTTGTATATTCCTGATAAAAAGTTCCTTCTTTGAAAGAACAAAAATACATCAATGTAACTGTTACATAGTTTATTTCTTCCTAGTCAGTTTTTTAAGCTTAACTGCTCGATTTTGTGAAAATCATGATCAAGCATAGTCATAATTGTTATGATGTTCATAATTTTTAGATGATATCGAATCCAACTTTACACCAGATGTTTAAAAGATAATTGTAATCAAATTCCTTATAATAAATCTGTTAAGGTTTTATTGATAAATATCTGAAAATATCAAAGAAAACAACCCTTTCTTGTTGAAAAGAAACAAAATTTCATAAAAATATTACTGTAATTTTAGAAAGATGGAAAATACCCTTTTCTTTTTTGGCATAAATAATTAAAAAAAAGAAAAGAAAATGGAAACTCTAGAAAAGGATTCTTAAAGATATTTTAATTCGAAGACGTAAAATAAAAGAAGTTAAGAAATATTAATTTTTTTTACTAAGGGTATAAAATTTCACTCTTTTTTTTTCAAAAACGTTCTTAATGAACCGAAAGGCCAAGTAAGAAATTTTTTAAACTTCTCATTAACTGCTACAATACTCACTCGAATGAAAAAAATAAATAAATAAAAGCAAAATAAGATTTAAAACATTATCAGATTTAGAATATCACTTTTAATTTAAAGTAACAACATTCTTGATATTAAGCTCAAAGAAAAATAAATAAATAAGATGGGGGAAAAAAAGCTAAAGCATAACATTTCCAAACTTCAAAACTTCCTTTTGATGATATTAAAAAGTAAATATAAGCAAATGCGACGTTCCATAAACTGCATAGGAAGTGGGTTTGATTAATTACATGCATTGGTGCGATTAATTTAAATTCCCTGCAGGGAAAAAAGAAAAGGGAAAAAGGCAAAATCAGCCACGCCCCTTTTCATTCGAACTACCCAATTATGAGGCTCGCAGCTTACCCTCATGTGCAAGATTTAATATCTTTTAAATTAAAGTGAGCCGAGTTGTTGATACATAGTTTTTTAAAAGCTTCCTGCAGAACAAAATAAAGATATATGTTGCGGTAACACAAATATCGTAAATTAGCTGGAGATATTAATTGTGAGCAATTAATTATTTCTCTCCGGCGATGAATATGATTCAGAAATGGGAATCAAATGGTGGTTAAAAATGAATTAGCTGGAAAAAAAAGTTTGTGTTCGGAGAGATTCAATCTTTCTCCTCAAGTGTATCAATAAGGAAAACTTTTATGGAGGAAAAATGCAACTTGGTAATTTATTATACACTTTAATTCAGTTCGGTTGTTTTTTTCTTTAATTACGTCAGTGCTTCTCAACAATTTAACATATGGGAATCTAGACACCTAAATCATTTTTAATTGTTATCCGTTCCTCCAATGAGTTTTGTTTTTTCTCTTGCAGTAGAATTCGTATCTTCAAATAATTCATTTCATGGTATTTTTCTGTTATCTCTAGATGGGTATTTCAAAGAATGGATAATTAAAAAATTTCCTTTTATATTAAAAGTAACAATGAGAAAGTATTGAAAATGTCATAAAATTTTTTCAAGGAATGTTGAGGAAATCTGTGGTTTAAACACTTAAAAAAATTGGAATAATATTAATCTGTCTGTAAATTCGAAATTCAAAATAGAGCAAAATACAAACTAAAGGAATGAATAAATTTAAGTACGATATCTCAAAATTTAAACCGTAGATCTTCAATAAATTTTAAGCCCAATCCAATAATTGATTGTATGTTTATATAATAAATAGTTTAAATAAAAAAACACTAATAAAAAATGCTAATGTTATCTTATTTTATCAACAGAATTGTTGTTATCAGAATTGTAATATCAAACTTAGTACCCGATCATGGCAAATGGAAGAAGTACAAATTGAATAGCATTTTTTTTTTACTTCAAAGTGCAAAATCAGTCATATAAACACTTGTTAAGTATACTGGAAAGGTTAGAAATGGAAGAAGAGTATTTATTTCTGTTTATAGTTGTAGCATAAACAAACAGGTAATCATAGAACAATTGTGATCTAGAACAATTCTCAATCGAATTCGAAGCACAAGGATGAAATCGTTCTTGTGAAGACTACTCGATAAAAATTAGGATTTTATTTAAATTCCTTCCAGCGCACATTCTCCCTATATATATATATATATATATATATATATCTTGTTTAAATATCCAATCGTTAATAAAATACCTTTTACTCATTTACTCAAGTTCAAGTAAATTTTTTAAACTTTCAGTGGATGTCATTTGATATTAATACAGTTTTGTCAAATATTAATTAATTAATTTTTTATCAATTAATTAAAAGCTAACTTTGTCGTCCAAAAAATCATCATTTCCCCATCACCAAATAAGTAACGAATTCAGTTTGTTTCTTTCCCCACGCTAATGAGCTTAGGTTTAACATGTTTACGGCCGATTATTTCAAACGACTCTGTTAATTTTCATAATGTTTGATGCATTTAAAATTAAACATTGTTAATTAATTAGTTTTTCTGATTAATTTTGAAATCCTTTCGAATTAAAATCATACAGAATAAAGAAAATTAAAATTTTCTATTCTGTATTGTGTTTCCTCGACTGATGTAGAAAATAGAGGCATTTCTGTTGACTCAATTGGCCCTGAATTTTCAACTGCAATTGAGTGTGCTCTGATTAAATATTAATTTTCAACGGATACGAACTAGATTTTGTTTTGGGCAGGTATAATTTTTTGATCTATTTGAATACATTAATTGTAACTATTTAATAAAAAGTAACTTCAATATAATTTTTCTTTGTTGACTTAAGTAAGAATTGACTTACTTTTTTTATACGACTTTATTTTATTGCAAATTACCCATAAGCCCTCTATGCAAATAACATTGAAGAAACGAGAAAAATACAGACATGTTAGTCGTACTCCTTGGATACCTCATTAACCCCTTGACTACAGTGTTTTGTAAATGTTTTTCTTTTCATTTTCCAAGCAAATATCCTAACTTACACCTAAATGAAGAGAAAACTGGTTATAAATAAAATAAATTTCTTCGATTTTTTAAAAAGAAATTTTCGATTGACTTCTCGACTGCGACATAAACCTCCCGTTTCTTCTGCCAACCCACCCCTAAAAAACTATTTTAATAAGAACTATAAAGTAATTTTAAATGATTAGTTTGATGTTTACGTTAGGTTAGTAGTCAAACGGTTAACAAATCATCGTAATATTTTTTTTGTCGATGCTGAAGGAGTGTGCTTAATGTTTTGAATATCTCACAACGCGTGCATCAGCAATGCATGATGCCGTTACGAATTTGTAATATTTCTTCCTTGTCTAATAAGTTTCCTTCAGGAAGAAGTATATATAATAACGACTGCTGAATGGATGTAAAATTATTGAATCCTGCCTTGCTGATGGATTCAGCGATATAAATGAATTCCCAATATTCAAGAAGCTTGGAGATAGTACTATTGGGACTCGAGTTTCAATGTTTGTTCCAGAATATTCGACGCTCTAACACAGAGACTATAAAATCTGAGATCGGTCGATATTCAAATCTACAAAGAAGGCTCTGGAGCGGAGATCAATCGAGAAGGTGAACGAATTCTCTCTTTGAAAGGACTCCCTCAGAAGTTTTGTGCCATTGTGTTTATTTAATAGCGATTTGCTACTTGCTTGCTGCTCTTTGCTGCAACTGTTGTTTTGTGTACACTTCCCCAATATTTTGTGACGTGTTTTGTTATAAAATAAATTGTAAAACAGAATTTGGATACTCTTTGAGGAATTTATTCTTTACAATAACAATCCGTTAATCGCTGGCTATCTTTTAAAATTACGGTACGCTGATGTATTCGAGTTCGCCAAATTTTGACCATATTTAAAATCCTCGCCAACTGAATGCTGTCTTTATAATGAATAAAAAGAAACCACATTTTTTCTAGGGATAAAATAAGTTTTTGTTTTCTTAAGTTTGCATTTAAAATGTTTTGGGTAATTTCATTTGTCGAGTAGCCACTTGAAGAAATTGTAACTTTTGTAGGATGTGACTATAAGATATTACGACTAATGGAGGGTTAATTTTTTTTATCATTTCGATATTTTTCCTGACATAGATTCAGTGTGATACGGTATATAGTAATGTCGCATTTCTTTTAAATCAGATATTTTTTATTAAAAGAGTTTTTGAATAAAGTTATTCGTTACTTATGATTTGCCCCAATCTTTTTTTGGAACAAATTATTCAAAAGGATTAGAGAATCAGCAGGTGAAGGACAGATTCTTTGTTTATAGTGCATGAAAGCGTGGTCCATAAGACGAATTTGGAAAAGATTAAAGGCATTTATGCTATAAGAAATGAAAAAATGAATTGGATTCGTCTGATGTTTGCTCAGTGAGTTTGTCAATAAAATATTACACAAAATACTCAATATAATTCAACTGCCTGAGAGATTAAGGAGAAATACGGAGATCGTAGTAGGCTATGACACGCTATGTCGCCAGAATAAAATCAGCGATTCGACAAATGATGGCATAAGTATTTTGTAAAAAAAATCGAAAAAAAAATCCTGCATAAATTTATCAGCCCCTTTCTCTTTTAGATTATTAAAGTAAAAAAAAATATAAAAATAAGACTGAGTAATTTCTCAAAACTTTCAGAAAACGAAAGGAGCCATCATTTCAGAAGAGTATCAACCGTAGTAGATAAGACTACTATTACGATTTTAGGATTTCTGCAGAAACGTAATTGATGGATTATGATTGCACAAACGGTACATAAAAATAAGTAGTATTTTTGGCGATACAACTGTACGCCTCATAATAAAATATCAAAAGAATTCTATTAATTCAGTTGTGAGTTGCTATGTGTTTCTTCAACTGTAGTATAAAAAAAACGTTGCTATTATTTTTGTTATAAAACTGATGTTATAAAAGCTGCTCTCAATAAAACTATACATTCTGCTTTAAACAGATGGTTTGTGGAAAAAAAAATGTCGAAGAACGGCTCAAACAGAATTAGCACATGTTTGAAAGCTGTTTTTTCAAAATGTTTTCAATGAAAAATTGCCGCTAAAGCATTTATTATATGAATTTTTTTTATTTTAAGAATATTTACTAGCAAGGATATTACACATATATAGTATAAAATGAAGTCGCCTGAAAGCGTCTGTATGTTGGAACCACAAAAACTCAAGAATAGTTAACAGATATTGGAGATATTGCCATTTTGCATATATGCCATTTTGTAGAACATTTTTTAGAGTAGAATTTAGTACATTAAAACCATATCAAAATAAAAAGGAGAGGCTTATAATTGCGGTTTTAATTTACACGGGCATGAGCAAAATCTCAAACTGCTCATGCGCAAATAGCAAGATCTGTGATATACATATGTGATACATTTCTAGGTTTACGTCTGATTTTAAACAGCGATTGAAATCTCATTATGCCCCAAAGAAGGAAATCCAAACTTGGAGGGAACACATTAAATGTCAAAAAGTTTCGTTTGTTCTACGGCAAGGAAAATAAAGAGGAAAGAAACGTTCCGTTAGCGAATATCAAAGAATTAATGTCCACACTTAGGAAAGGGGAGTTTTTTAATGAACGAAATAACCGTCTTTCTTTAAATCGCATTGCGACTGAATTGCAAAGACAAAATTGAATCGCCTGAGACGCGAAAGGATCGCCTGCGTTTTGTCTACGGACATATCATATTTTTACTTTGCAAAAGTAAAAATATTTCTGAATTGTGTTATGAAAATATTTTTGCAGTTATTTTTGATAATTTTTTAAATATATTTTAATGTTTGTTTGATGTTGCGTCACATGCCCATGTTATATCGGGGGGAGGCTTAGTTTAAAACTAATTTTTCTTCTTGGATACTATGCCACGGGGAACACCTTGCTAATATATTATATACCTGTTACTGCTTATATATATATATATATATATATATATATATATATATATTTTAAAAATCTGAGCCTTTAATTTGAACTTTCCATGTAACTGGGATTTTTTATTCTTCCTGGTCAATTTACTGCTTATATTGGAGCCAATTCAGAATAACTGCATGTAAAATTTACTTCACGTTTAAATTCTAATATTCAGACTCTAATTACTTTTTTAAAAAATCCGTATTGATCGAATTCAAACGTATATTGCTGATTCTATTTTATCTCTTCTAACTATGAAGGCTCTTAACTGCTAAAGGATCAAGTTTTAAAACTAATTGGTTTTATGTGGTCGAAATAAATTCGGGAAATTAATATCCGAATAATTTTTATAAGTGATATCGTCGTAATCAGCCGTCTGTCAACACTTTTCACCACTGAGAATGTAAAGTAAAATACTGCTTTAGAAATTTCTTTGAAAATAAAAAGGAGGTAGGTGCTGTTCAGTTGACCACTGATAGCGTATCTAGGAGTCATGAGCTTTTTCATGGAATAAATGCGCATTTCTCCACCTGTGTTACAGTTGAGAAATTGAGACAGTAAAATAATATTTTAGAAACCATTTTTTAAAATGAAGTGTGATTGAAAGCAGATGATCACTATTTACCTATTAGATGAAACGAATGGCGAAATAAGACCAATAGTTGAAAATGGGGCAGTGGTTTTCTTTAATATTTCAAATATACACTCATATCAAATCTCAAATAATTAAAAGACGAGAAGCGCTAATATGAGATATTTAATTTTCTGCTTGTAGATACTGATTCTTCTGAATATCTAACAAAATATAATGATCCTGTAGCCCATCAAATGTAACATCGCCGGATGTCTAATTAAGACCTGAAAGAAAATCTCCCATTCTTCTTTTGAAGGCAATCTTTCCCAATATTCTATCCCTCTAATAAAAGAGCTCCGCTGTTACTTTGTGGTGGACAGATTGACAGATCACATCCATCTTGTAATAAATTACACCGCGCTTCGCTTTCTGCAACCCTTTTGCAGAGCGTAAAACACGAGGAAACCCTTTACCGTCAAACCTAAAGCAGACGCGAGACGAGTCTTGTCAAAACGTAGTACTAATTTTTTCCCCTACCTTTCTCCCTCTCTGCATTTTAATTGGCCCGCGGTAGCCCTTTTGCTCTGACTTTCCTTTAATAAGGAAGGATTTAGAAGGGATGTTCCATTTATAATTCATAGAAGGGGGGATGGAAAAGTGTGAAATGATTGACTGGAGATGGGTTTGCTCAATGTAAAGCTGTCGCGGAGCTTTCGAATTATTGATGAATTTGAGGGGGAGGGATGCTTATAATTAGGGAATATTGCTGATGGTGTTTCCGGGAGTGTGTTCTATGACACTTCTACTTTTCCTCCACTGCCCCTTTTTTACATCTAGCATCGGCAAAAGACTTTATTTTTTATTGCGTGAGAGGTAGAGAGAGTTTCGAAGTGAAGTGAAGCGAAAGAAAAGAAGTTAATGAGAAGAGATTGAGTTATATGTGTGATTAATAATGGGAAGTAAACCTAAGATTCATTGGTGGTAGTACGTTATGTTAAAGAAAATACGACATCGTTTATATTAAGGGGGTATATGTAATAGAATTTTTTAATGTTATATATTTAAAGTCGGTTGATAATGAATAAAAAAAATGTGAAATTAAAATATAACATTTTGCATTTAGTTGGATGATTTTTTGTGATAGTTCATTCTATTAAAAATCTAATTATTTAAGAAATTCAAAGTTTTATTTAAGAAATCAAATTAGTTTTTAGCTCCCATTTTAATAAATCAGATACATTAAAAATTTAATACATATAGTATTAAAAGTGAATAAGAATGAATAAAGTTTTCATTAAAAATACTATAATCTCAGCTTTCTATGCAAATTTGTCCAGAGCAGTGGAACCAGTCTTTGCGAAACTAACAATTAAATGTAACCTTTTAATTATTGTCTTAATTATACATTTTGTAATTCTAAATTATAATTTTCCCTTTGGAAATATTGGGAATTCCTTAAATTCTAATTAATCAAATTATTAGAAAGTTATCTTTACTTAATAAATAATTTTAGATGTAAACACTAAAATTTATAATATTAAAAAAAACGCAAGGATCGAAAAGAAGAAATCAAATACATATTACAAAGAAAAACTACAAAGCACACACGCATGCACGCACACGCACCCACCGATTTCCCCGATAGCTTCAAAGGAAGTACGCACTCAAACATTAATTCTCTATTTGAACTGGTCATCGCATTGCAGGTTCTCCCAACTGCACCATAAGCGTGGTGCATACTGTGCAAATACCTCTTTGTTGGCCGGTCGGGGGTGCCTCGCTATTTCTGTCCTATAAACGTAGTTGCTCTATGTTTCTATATAATTAGAAATTTCTGTCCATTAGTATGATGTTGATCGTTGCAAGCGTTATCTTAACGAATACTTCTGTTTGTTTTAAGACTTTGTTTTAGTTTTTTGTGTATGAAATAAGGTATCGTTATCAATTATCCAGCTTATTTTTGCGTCTTACACTTCTTCTTGTGTAGAGCGACTTCTGTGGTAGTATCGAAAGGATTTGCTGTGACCGACAGCTATATTTGTATTGTCCATCCGTAAATTGACCAAATTGCAAGCTTACATTCTCTAATTGGCCACAAAGTGGTCAATAATTGCTCTTTCTTCTCATCTTTCAATTAAAAAAGTAAGAGGTCATCGCTAAAAGAAAATTTCCTCGAAATTCTAAATATTTCTCAAAAATTCCACGACAACAGAAATCAAACAGTTGGTAAAAAACTGACTATTTTTGACATCGTGTCCTTCAGAATTTCCAGATTACTTGGTACCATCAGTACTGTGCTTAAGTTATTGTTTTCCACTTTCAGATTTTTCTAAGTTCCGAAATTTCTGTGCATTCCTTTAAATAGGGGTAACAGTTCCGGTTCTCTCACAAAATGCATTTATTTTCCTGCGTTCTTCCAAATCTTTGGATATTCATGGTATACTGGGAGAGGTATGATTGTATGTATTGTGTCATCAGATAATCGAGTATGGGCTCTGGCTAGTGGGGTTTTGAAATGTTATTCTTGTATCCCTCGTTCATAGGCTGATTTCCTTTTCAATATTTTTGGAATCCATGATCTATTTTATAGTGAGAGAAAAGAAGTGGGTGATAGTTCAGCATAAAACACTCTACTATAAAATGATAAGTTTATTTCCTTGAATGCACTTCAGTGATTAATACATCATGATGTCATTCCGAATGCACGAATTTGTAAATTTATTGGGAAATTTCTATGTATTTTGGTTATATATTAAAAATTTTTAAAAGGTTCTGATCTAAGGTTGTTTGCTATCTCTTTGAAGAAAGTGCTTATAAATTTTTATTAATTTATTTATAATTCAAAACCTATTTATTAATTTATCATGTTTGCCCTCACATTTTTTAAATATTTAAAAAATACGGAACCGAGACAGATTGAAAAATCTGTTACTGGAAATTATCTAATGTACTGATTTTTGTCTCCTATTGCTGTTAAATTCTTCGAACGAATTGCTTATTTTTAATAAGATCGAAAGTTAAATTTGTATTGTAAAACAATAAATATTTCAGGAACAATTATTTAAATAATACTTTTAAATTAACCCTTTCGCTCCGAAAAGTAATTCGACGTATAATTATTCACTTTAATATATGGATTTGTTTATAAGACCAATAAATAAATAAATACTACAGTTTTAAATTCAATTTCCCTGAAAAAAATTGACCTACATCTATTTACCATTCTGCAGGTATTTTTAATAATTAAATTGAAAAATAAATAAATAAAATAAAATAAAATTGAAAATAAATAAATAAAACGTCAAAGAGATGCATCATTTTGAATGGTGAGTGATAGGTACCATCCGAGTATGGAAAGGATAACTTTTTATCGTGTCAGAACATAATGTTTTTAGGATGAGGTTTTTGGCATCAACAGAAATCCGTAGGCAAAAAATAAAATTTTTTCTTATCTGCACGAGCATCTCAAAAAAAATCAACTTTTAATAACGCGTTGCCATTGCATTTACAGAAGCTTTGATTTAAATAAAATAAGTTAATAACTGTAACAAATAAAACCTAGAAAAATGCCATTTTGAGCATGTGATTATATGAAATGAATGAAATAGGAAATTTGATATTTTTTTAAGCAATAAATATGAGACAAAGTTTTTTTGGATCGTTTACAATGCTATAGTGACTCATTCGATGAGACAATTGAAATAAATAAAAATATAATTTAACTTGCCCGAGCACGTGGTGCTTGGTCGTTCAAGAAATGATGTTCTGACGTGATACATTGAAATATTTCATTCATTTTAATCTTGTTCTTTTTCAAACATTGAAATGATCAAAAATATCTCCGATTTCTTTAATTCCAGGAAAAGCAAACCTTAAAAAAATAACACGACGCAAAATATAACAAACCGCCCTCTAGTGTCACTTTCATCGTTACATCCACTCTGTCGCCAGCAGATTTATTTGTCTACTTCACTACTCCTTCTCCCTTTTTTTCCCCACTAACTGTCCCGGAACAGAAAATCGGGATAATTCTGCAATTCCGCTCCTGACAAACATAGATAAGGACCGGAAATGGAAATCAATTGCCACTTTTTTCCGTTTTCCTTCGCCGAACATGATCGTGGAACGTGCCAAGGTGAGGGGGGAAAAAAAAGAAGCGTTAAACGCTTTTGTCAAAAAGAACCCAGGGACAACAGAGCATTGCACTATTGTTCCGTAGCGGAAAAGACCAGTTTCCGGTGAAATAGAGTGTTGAGTGTTACCGATTAGTTTACTCGCGTGACGGTATATGGTAGGGATTAATTGTATCGGGTATTTAGAACGTAGAGGGGAAAAAATCCT
The DNA here is from genome assembly GCA_026289955.1 of Argiope argentata. Classification (NCBI taxonomy): domain Eukaryota; kingdom Metazoa; phylum Arthropoda; class Arachnida; order Araneae; family Araneidae; genus Argiope; species Argiope argentata. The sequence goes on along the minus strand of JAOUZG010016644.1, from coordinate 11,037,843 downwards.
GGTTTGGAAGAGATTGATTCGGAATTGGATAGTTGAGTTATCTCTAGCAAACCATGCGGGATTTTTGGTAGATTATTCAGAAAAAATCCCTCTCTATTTTGCCAAAAGAAATGATATAATATTTTTTTATCGAGTATTTCTTTTAAAAAGTAGTTTATTTAAATGTCATCGAGTTGATGAATAGTTTTATAAGGTAAGGTAATTAAAATAACAAAAAATATTTTAAAATTCCCTATTAATAAAAAAATTATTAACCTCTTTAATAGATTTCTTTGATCCCCTTATTATCTTCTAATTTCTATTTTGGGAATACATTTTTAACCCGATGGTGACTCTGACTCACCATTCAAGATTGTGCATCATTTTGACGTTTTATTTATTTATTTATCAAATTTAATTGTTAAAAAGGCCTGCATAAAGGTTAAGAGATGTTGATTAATTTTTCAAAGAAATTCGACTTAAAAGAATCATATATATTTATTTTTCATAGCAATAAACAAATATTTGTAATAGGCGAATAATTTTGCATCTAATTATTTTTCGAAGTACAAAGGAGTTAAATTTAAATTTATGAAAGAATCTCAAGAGTATATGAGGTTATCAATTGCTCCCACGTGATTTTTAAAATTTAATTAAAAAATGACACCTGAACTTGATAATAAGGTGAGGCTATTAATGTCATTGTTGAGTACAGCTAACAAACCTGCAATTTGGCTTAAACAATTTATATTATGTTTCAACATAGTTTAGAATATATTAATTTTTAAAATTTATGAATTTGTGGAAATTCGAAAATTTAAAAAATCTTGTTGAGATAGTTAGTTTTGGTCAAATTTGAATCTACACTTTTACGCGACATTAGAATATGATCATATGATTTATTTATTCAGACTTAATGAATAACATGGGTATAGATTAAGGACTTTAAGAACTGGACATTCATGATATAGAGTTTCTCATAAACATTTTTTCTAATTTATAAAGCTTTACCTCATTACTGATTACACTGTTTTCCCCCTTTTTCAAATGTGTTGATTTAACAACTATCAAGATTAATCCCTTGACTGGTTTATTTTCCTTACTATCTAATAAGAAGACACCTTCTATTTTGGGAATATTTTCTTATTTTAATTCAAATGGAAATCCACGGAATACTTGGTTTATCTACGTATTCAAAGTTATTTTACTATTGAATTATAATTGCTATGAATGATTAATTTTTTGTTTACAACTATCAAAATTCGATAAATAGACGCATGTAGGGCGTAGGGGCAAACCGGTTAAGGGGTTAACATTCTGTATGGAATTAAATTAAGTGTTTTTGTTTAATTTGGATAAATTGGAATTAAAACAATGTTAACCAGTAAGATGGCATTAAATAAGCGAATTTTAATTAAAATTACTTAATAACTTACTCGCTTTAATTAATTAATTAAATTAATGAACATATAAAAATTACGAGAAAATAACATTGATATTCTTGCTTTGATTTCTGATTATAGAAAAAAAATTGATTTGGCGTTTCTTTCTTTGAGTTTTTGTTAAATATTGATATTTTTAGGTGATTCTGGACATTATCACTGTAATAGTCATCCCTCAAAAAGTTGATTTACTTGCTATTGAAAATGTGTTGCTAGATATTTTAGTGGCATCAGGTTATTTCAGCGAGTTTACAATGGTTATCAAAGAATCTCTGGCTTTTAATCTGGTTCAACAAAGTAATTTTACTTAGTAAATCCTTTCTTGGAATCTTAGTAACGTATAGCAATCAGTTGAAAAGCAAGTTTACTCATCTTATGTATGTGAAGCAGTATAGTAATAATGATAAACCCTAAGAAAAGAAAAATCAATGACATTTCTAAAAAAACGTATTTTATTGCTTTCAAATTATTATTTAACTCTCATTACATTTAAACAAATTCACCTTCTATTAACCCAAGTTATGTATTCCGCTTCAAAAATTCGTATAAAACGAAGCCAAAATCTAAAAAAAAAAAAAAAAATCTTTATTGATAAGTTTCTAGCCATTCAGGTATGGAGTGAAAAGATTTCATCTGAAGATTTTACTTTTTGCATAAAAAAGCTATCACTCCTTCCAAATCATTTCAAACTTTTTCACTATAGTGAATATGAAAACTTATTTGGGAACATTCCAAATAATATTTCTCTCACAAACTAGTTTCCAAGCAGAATGTAGAATTTTCTAGCAAATAATAAAATGTCAATCACTCGAAACCTCCTGCATAAATTCAGTATAACCATTAAGCCTTAATGCGATAGATACAATAAAATAAATGAAAATATCTACATTAAGTTTATACAAACTTTTACTGTATAGAGATCAATTAGAGAAGATTTATCAATAGCTCAATCAAACAATTACTGCAATTTTCGTTTACCATAATTTCTACCCAGTAAAAATGATTAAATCATCTTCTTTCAAAATCCCACGAAAGAATTTTTGCATTTATTTACTTCAGCTATTTGGTTTTCTGAGAACAATGGCTTGTTTTGCTGCTCTGCATATTCAAATATTAAAATATTCAAATACAAGACTTAAAAATGTTCTAAAAACAGTAAAACACAAATCTCTTTTTATTACACGAGTTTTTGGCAACAGACTTCACTTCAAAACTGAATATAGAAATTCAATAGGTATTTTTTAATTAAAATTTTATATTATGAAACAATTAGTTTCTTTTTTTCAATAATATTTGGTCTAAATAACTGAATGCTCGTTCCAACCGTCAAAAGACGGGATTAATTTCGAAAAGAGTTATTAGGAATAAAACTAGAATAACGATCTAAAATTAATTTAAACAATGCTTGATTTTGATTTGAATGAGTTCGATTGCATGACTGTTATTGTTGAGTAAAAGAAAAAATAAATGATTAAAATGAAAAATGCTCTGCATATTTCAATGTATCACGTCAGAACGTCATTTCTTGAATGGCCAAGCTTCACGTGCTCGTGCAAGTTAAATTATGTATTATATATTTTAATCGTGTCATTAAATGAGTCACTTTAGTATTACAAACGATCCAAAAAAACTTTGTCTCGCATTGATTGTTTCAAAAAATATCACATTTCCTATTTATTTCATTTCATATAATCGCTGGCTCAAAATGACATTTTTCTAGTTTTTATTTGCTGTAGTCATGAACTTATTTTTTTTATATCAAAGCTTCTGTAAATGTAATGACAACTCTTTATTTAAAGCTAATTTTTTGAGATGCTCGTGCATATAATAAAATTTTAATTTTTCGCCTGCGGATTTTTGTTGACGCCAACAAACTCATTTAAAAAACAACATCGTGGTCTGACATGATAATAATGTACAAAATATTTTTAAAAATTTAAGAATACGTAAGCTTTCAAGCAATTTCCTTTTTTTTCTTATTAAGTATCCGACCCTGCACATGTTACATCGTAACAAACTATTTCCCTGTTAACTTACTTAACTCTGGAAAAGTATTTAAATTCCTAATCCAGCAAATTTATAATGAGGTTATTTGTCTTCACACACAGTAAAAAAACACTATAGCTAAAAAATCAAACTAGAAAGCGAAACAGAAATTGATCTAAATATTCATTAAATCTCCATACACTCTTTAAAACTATATCCAATTCAAAGAAACTTTCAATTATCTTATGCAAGAAGTATTGAATGATTTTTTTTAGAAATTCTGATCAATAAATGTATATCATCAAACTTATTTGCTGTACACAATGGACGAAAATAAATAAATAAAAATAATTTATCATGTTAGAACATCATAATTTTTAAGGCATTATTTGTCTTAACTAATTTCAGTTTTTAAACAGGTTTGAATCAATCACGAGACTATCGGATTACGCATGTGTCGATATTTAGAGAAACAATTAGGTTTTTCTTATCTCAAAATTGACCGATCTCCAAAACTTTGCTAGAAAAATTAAAAATGAAAGCTTTAAAAAACATGTATAATATGTAACACATAATAGTTTTGTATTTGAAACAGAAGGCTGTTTCGAAGTCTGAGTTACATCTTGAAGGGCACGCATTATGTACAAACAGCGCGGACTCAAAAACCAGAAGATTTTTTTAAAGACCTAAAGAGAACAAAATCTTTTATCCCTGGTCTTATATAACTTAAGATTCTCATAAATATGACACTTGTCGATTCTGATAGTAATTCTAACGAGTGGTGACCTTGACAAGAGAAACGTAGGGATCCTTTAGAAGAATGTTTACATTAGCAATTCTCTATCTTTTCACTCGGCACATGGAAACGATGACGAAGTATTTGTACAAAGCTTTATTTGATTTAATTAATGGGGAGTTTAATAAAAGGGAAAAGAGGGATTTTAAAAAGGGGAATAGGAATTTAATTTTAAAAAAGGGAATGTGATCCTAAAATAAGAGAATATTTAAAAATTAGTTTTATATGGGACGAATTAAATTAAAAATTTAGAAATTAATTAGGATTAAATTAAATTTTAAAATATCATTATATATAATATAATATTTAATTGGTGATAAGTCGTCAAAGGTGACGACATTCTGCATTATTTTATAATAACCCTAAAAGCGTAAAATTGATACATTCAAATAAGATACATTCAATAAAATTCAATACATTCAATAAAATTGATGCATTCAAATAGCCAATGTGTTGCCTACGTATTTTGAGACTTCAAAAACCTCAAACTCAAACATCATGTTCTCAACGATAAAAATAAATAAATAAAGTAATTAAAAATAAAAAGTACTATGATCGTAAAACAACAAACCAAACTAAAACTAATGATATACGTGCGTAAAACCTTCATCACTACATACGATTCACTGAACCTATGTTAACTTACCTGATTC
>JAOUZG010016644.1:11003945-11014499 GCA_026289955.1 Argiope argentata | reverse complement strand
ACACACACACACACACACACACACACACACACACACACACACACACAAGGTTACATAGTTAATATTGTAACAAATTTAATTAAATAGAAATTTTTGGTACTTTTCTGTTAACCGAGCACAAGCGAAAAATCTTCAAATAATGTAGAAATTCGCCAAATTTCTGACAGTGATTTTAAACCAAAAAATCGCCAAAAATTGTAGAATTCCACCGAATTTTTTAGGCGATTTTTCACTTGCGCCCGGCTAACGGAAATGTATGAAATTTTTATAATAATTTATGTGATAGGGTATCAAATTTCTTTATTTTTCTCATATTTTGTGCTATAAGTTGAATTTTTAGCATTATATTTTCTTATGGTTTTGGGTCAAGTTATACCAATTTTTATAATAACCCACCGATGAATAAGAATCGATTGAGGCAAAGATCAATTATAAATCGTAGAGCTTTCACATTTAAAGCTGTAAACTTAGTGCTTCATTCTTTATTGTTACTCTATATTGTATATCACTTGATATTTGATTTTCAAGCCCTTCAATTTCAATATCACGTAATCTTATTTGTACATTATTTTATTCATTTTTTACGATTGAACAGTTAGCTCTCTGTTCAAACAACATTTTAACGTTTGAACTTCTAATGTGTGACTTTTGAACGATTAACTTCAATATCTAAGATTGATACTTTGTTAACTTTTTTAAGTATTCGGATATATAACTCGGCGGGCATAGATTTTGAATATTGGGGATACGAAAAGTCTTTGTCCCTTGCTTTTCTAATAAAAGAATATTAGCAGATGGCAAACAAATAGCTGACCAGAGACTCCCTTCATACTTTTCCCTTCACTGTTTAGATGACCATAATGGACATAGTCAACTCTCTGCTCAAACAACTATTTAACATTTGAACTGCTAACGTATGACTTTTGAACTATTAACTTCAATATCTAAGATTAATACTTTGTCAACTTTTTTGGATATATAACCCCTTGTACATAGATTTGGAATATTGGGTAAACAAAAATTCTTTGCCCTCTACTTTTCTAATAAAAGAAGATTTGCAGATGTGCAAACAAACATATGACCAGACACTCCCATCATACTTTTCACTTCACTGTTTAGATGACCATAATGGACATTGTCACTCTCTGCTCAAACAACTCTTTAACGTTCGAACTTCTAACGTATGACTTTTCAACGATTAACTTCAGTATCTAAGATTAATTGCTAACTTTTTTAAGTACTTGGATATACAACCCCTTGAACATAGATTTTGAATATTGGAATTACGAAAAATCCCTATCCCGTACTTTTATAATAAAAAGAATATTTGCAGATGAGCAAACAACTTACTTCATACTTTTCCTCCATTGTTTAGATGACCATAATGGACAAAGTCAACTCTCTGCTCAAACACTTTAACGTTAGAAATTCTAACGTATGACTTTTGAACGATTAACTTTAATATCTAAGAATAATACTTTGTTAACTTTTTAAGTACTAGTATATAACCCCTTGGACATAGATTTTGAATATTGGGGATACGAAAAATCTTTACCCTTACTTTGATAATAAAAGAAGATTTGCAGATAGGTAAACAAGTAGATGACCAAAGACTCCCCTCATATTTTTTTTCTTTTTCTGTTTAAATTACCATAATGACCATAGTCATAAGTGCATGAAACTCTTTATGTAAAGGGTGTCCCAAAATTAACGCGAGATTTGAATGTGCCTCCATTTTTGCAGTAACTTGTAGGCAACCCTGAAAATGAACAATGTCATAGCTGAGAGTTTAGGATTAGTAAAAATAGAGCATTACACGATACAACAACGTGTTTTCGTTATTGAACAGCATTTAAAAAATAATGAAAACCTGGTGATCACATTTAAAAATATTGAAAATTGGTTCCTTAGGTGGTGTGATTCAACACCATTGAATTTCTTTTTATGGGCTTATTTTTAGTCAATGATCCATGCCAACAAGCTCACAAGCGCACATGCAAAGAGGAAATTTAATGTTTCATGAAGGAAATTCAACCACATGCAAAATGGTCACAAAAAATTTCGACAAAAGAGTGCATATGTGCCAGCAAAGCCGTGGAGGCCATTTGCCCGATGTGCCATTCCATAAATAACCCTATCTTATGTATTTAATGATTCAATTAAAAATAATAATCTTAAGATTACAAAGTGTGTTTTGTATTTAATTGAAATCATGCGTAATTTTGGGACACTCTATACAAACAAACGTTTCATGTAAATTTATATACATAGGTTTTCTGTTTCTGTATTTAACTGCACGCACGTTTTGCCATTTCACTTCAGAAAATCAGACCTCGATACTGCTTTTCGAAATTTGTGAACGACCCCTTTCGTACCCATTCGAAATTCGTTATGTTTTTGTCTTTTTACCTGGGTTCTCCTGATCAAGCTGCTTTCATTCGAACCGAGATTTTTCAATTAGCAAGCAAGAGAAGGCCGAGAGATGTGATCGATATCAAATAGCACGAGCGCGAAAGCGAATATTCCCCTACTCTCTCGACTCTCAGAGCATTTAAAAATAAAGAACAATTTTCCCCTTTTTCCTTATTTATTTTCCATCGCTTTTATATTTTTATTTATCTCCCAGAAAAGGCGGAAATTTCGTCAAACGTGACGAAATTGACATGGATGCTTATAACGTCGCGGGGTAGAGGGGGAAGGGGGATGGGGGGTGGAGCATTACCCTGTCGCGACGACGACGGAACGAACGGAAACGAGCACTTTAATTTACTTTCTTAAATTCATTTGAACTCTCTTGTAGAGGCAGACGATAATGTGCCAGCGAAACGAAATGAGTTTGAGATTTGCCGGGTGGCAACAAGTGAGGACCTAGAAGGAAGACGAAAAAGAATGGAAAGTGTGAGTGATGGCGAAGTGTGTCAAATTTGATAAAGGATTTCATTCATTTTGCTCGAGATTATTTTTAGTAAAACCGGAGAATGCTTAGGTTATTTAAGGATCGAAAATTCATGTTGGTAAATTAGAATAGCAATTTTTTTTCGAATTTTCGATTATCCGATCAGAAAACAGTGAGATTTCTTTAGTGTGTCTTTTGGTAGTGTATTATTTAGTCCTCATCTCGATTATATAGGACAAAATAAGGATAGTTTGGATACTTTTTAAGGGAAAAGGATTGGATACTTTAATACTTTTTCTAAGCCTAGGATACTTTTTATGGGGAAAAACTTTTATTGTGATAAGTCAATTCACTTTGAATTAATAAAAATCCGAAAATCAAACATTCAAATATTAACAGTTTTTATTGTAATAAAAATTTATGAATATATCTTCGCAAAACTTTGTAAAGAGAGGATGAAGAAAAAAGGACTATTTAATAAAAAGAATAACTAAATTTTTTTTAATAAATAATTTTTAAAATTTGTAATCTTTAATATTATCATCTAATATCGCCTGTCACGTTGGGTGGAGTTTAGCAATTTCTTCGCATTTTTGTTTTACGTCATTATCAGATGCCATTTCAGAATTATTCGGATATTTAAAAAATTTTAACTATAGCACTGACAATTTTTGAACTGCATAATCTACACTAAGGAAAACGGAAATTATCGTCAACTTCTTCCTCGTTGTTGTTGTGTTGTTGTTACAAATAGCACTTGCCTATGGACAAGCCCCCTGCTGATACAGCAGTAGGTTTAAGCCGAAAGGAGCGTCTCTTGTTTTTTGAAGTACCGCAACCTAGGGCCAAGAGTACGACTTAGTTACACACTCACCACATTTGCTTGCACAGCCCCTTTTTGCGGGGGGGGGCACAGTCGCACAACTCACAGATAACACACAGAAGAACAAACATGCCCGAACCAGAACGCAAATCTGGGACTCCCAGAACACGAGGAAGACGCGCTACCTCTGTGCCAGAGAACCGGCACTACTTCTTCACAATTTAAGTTGGAACATATTATTATAAGCAAATGTCATTTTTTTTAAAAAAATTCGTCTTAAAATCAGCATCATTTATTGATATAAATGATTTTTCATCTAACCTAAAGCATGGTCTTCTAAAAATTCAACTAAAATTTTAGCAAACGAGTTCATTCAGCTATGGAATGGCAGGCCGAAATTCCAACCGTGCCCCCCCCCAATAATCTCATTAGTTCTGGACGGAAGTCCGAAATGTCCTGCGGCAACGATGGACGCTTTAATTTGAAATATTCCAGTTGACTTAACAATAACAAAAACCTCATTTTGAATCGAATCATTGATAAGAATCCTTTGCTGGATTGAATTTATTTTTCTGGCAGGTTCATTGACTGAAGAAGAAAAATGAACTGGTGTGATTTTCTGCATATCTGTTGCGTATATAGTTTAGCATATATAGTTCTCCTAAAAGTTTAGGTCCCCACTACATGATGAAATAAATAGACTATCCTCTAATTACACTATAGATAGTTTTAATTTTTTTTCACTATTTTATAATTCCCATTTGTGTTGAGTTGGAATTTTTGAGAGGGAAGATAAGAGCAGTAGTTTGTTTTCAAAAAGATATTATTTTCATTGGTAATAATAAACGATATTATTTTCCATTGGTATAAATTAAATTCATATTCGATTACAAGTCAGGATTTTTGGTTTAATAACAAATATTCATTATATAATAAATAAATATAGGTTAAAGGTTCTGTATCTATAGATTAAAGCAGGGGTACTCAAACTTTTAGACATTTCGACCCCTTTTTAAACAAAGTATTTTGGCACCCCCCCCCCCCCAGTTTTAATTCTGTCTAAAGTTTGGACAAAGATTTTAAAATTTTTTAAAGTACTCAAGAGTTTGTAGAGTGTGTGTCGGGTATTGGCGCCACATCCCTTGACTCTTCATCTCTCTCCTTACTAGTATCATCTCATCTCGAAAATTTGATTTAACAGTTTACAGATTACATTCCAGATAAGAATATGAGTGGGGTTGTGTGGATAGTCAATCCGTTCAGTGAGCAAGCCGTAACAAAAGCTGAGCTAAGTGTCCGTCATCATGATCATCTGATAGAGATTCCAAGTGATCAGTCAGCTAAAGTAACTTTTAACAAAGCGTTATGTCGACAAATTTTGGGTACGTATTAAAAAGGAATATCCAGAACTGTCCACAACAGCATTAAAAACTTTTATCCAATTTTCTACATATTACAACTGTGAACAAGGATTCCACATAAGGATAAATTTAAAAACAAAATCAAGAAATCGTTTGACACTGGAAAATGGCATTGTTTTGTGTGTGACAAAGCTCATTCCAGACATTGAAAAAATGGTTAATTTCAAACAAGCTCATGTATCCCATTAACTAATAGAACTCAAAAATCAACTTATATGTGCATTAAAAGCTTTATGTGTACTCTTTTTTAAAATGAAAACTACAACTATAAATTTTCTTTAAACTTCTCTTCCACATCTCGTGACCTCCCTGGACGCATGCCGTGACCCCCTGGGGGTCGTGACCCATCTTTTGAAAACCCCTCGATTAAAGCGAAGGAAGATGTTAAGACGTTCAATAGCATAAACATGACGTAATAATCTTTCAAGAAGTTTTGCAACATATTTATTAGAGAATCTTCTGTAAGCAGCGTTCACATTAGGCTGACTATTGACCGGCATACCTATCTCAGGAAGGTCAAGCGATCCCAATGAGACAGTAGTCAAGGATTGTCTCATTGTGCCATTATCCCATTGTTGTCATGTGATCATCTTGAGGTAGGCGTGGCCTTGGTTTCGTGTGAGCTCTTCATAGCGTGGGATTTATTATTTCTCAATAAAAAGTTTTAATTTATTTTCTTTGGGATTTCATTATCCATTAATTAAATTTTCTATTAAGAAAATTTTAAGATATATTACTAAAAAGTAAATCAATTTTCGTATGAAACTGATTAAGTCAGTGTTAATTTTAGAGTTAGTTGAATGGAATAATGGTGCAAAATATTAAAATTTATATCCATTGTATTTGAATTGAAGGTCTTTTTGTTTTCCAATCACAACATTATTCTGCATTTGATACGATCACCTCAATTGAGATTATGGCAATCAATGAATTATATTTTGAGGAATCCTAATCTTTCTAAAAAAATAATCCTTAAAGTATTATGCTAATAATTTTAAAAATCTAGCAGCTAAGCAAAAAAAAAACCCTTTGGTAATATTTATTAGTTATTTTTTAGTATTTTTCATTAATTTTTAAAAGTTTCTTTTTTATAATTAATACAATTTCCATTCCAATTAAAACATACAGCATACACTTAATAAATTAAAGGTAATGAATTTCAGTAGATATAATTAAACAAATTGCATAGTTTTTTTTCCTATATGGATATTATAAAATATTGGGTTGTTCGAAAAGTCATTTCGTTTTTTTTGGTGAAAATGAAAGACGATCCTCGTATAATGAATAATTATTTTATTAAATTATATATCGCCCATTCTGATCCAAAACCTTTTGCCATCTTTCTGGTAGAGGCATGATTCCACGCTCATAAAATTTTTGGTATTTGCTGGCAAAAAACTAATCCAAGGTGATTTTTGACGTCTTCATTTGAGACTAAGGTTTTACCGTCCAAAAAATTTTGCATTGACCGGTACAAATAATGATCTGAAGGAACCAGATCTGGATAATATGGTGGAGTGGTTCATTTTTGTGACATTTGAGGAGCGAATCCCAGACTTCAATGTGACAACACAAATTTCTCTCCGTGAGGACATGGAGAACTCAAATATCGAGCTTCGAGGTTAAACCCGGGCCTTTCAGGTGGTCATAAACAGTTGAATTCAATAAATTTAAACTCTCACCGATCTCACGTGTTGTTGTTCGCCGGTTTGCATCAACTATTACCTTTATCGTGTCTTTATCAGCTTCAACCGGCCATCCGGAACGTGGTGCATCTTCGACATCAAAATTGCCGGATCGAAATTTTGTAAACCAGTTCTGACACTGTCGTATTGTCAACGCATCTTCTCCATACACATCGGTTAATTTCTTTCTGGCTTGAACAGCATTTTTACCTTTCCTACAGGAAAAAAGTGAAATATGACGAAATTGCTGCTTATTGCTTTCCCTATTTAAAAGGGCATCTACCAAAAACTACTGCGCAAAATCAATTGAACGTTTTCACAAACAAGTATTGCTATATCACCTCTCAAAACATACAATGATTATACGTCTTAAGTGTGAAGTTGGAATAAAAAAATACAATTAAATCCTTTGTCGAGAAAAAACGAAATTACTTTTCGAACGACCCAATATTATTTTACAATATATATATGTTATTTTACAATCACACTTTTTAAAAAATATTTTCTTTTGAGGATAAATTGATGGGAAAGTCAGTGAAAATTATACTTCATGGAAATGAAAAAAAAAAAAAAAAAAAAAAAAAAAAAACTTTCCAAAAAAATTTGACTTTTTATTAAAGTTATGAAACACAACAACAACAACAATTAGAGTGATATCTGGAAATTTTTCTCATGCTCTCCAATCTTATCTCCCCCCCTTAGTATAGAACTTTAGTAGTTGAATATATCAGTAAATTAATACGTTAGGTAAGGTCGAAAATATCTTGCGTGGCATTGGCGAACAATAACTACGAAATGGCAAAACTTTGATATATTTTTACTGATACTATCGTGTAAATATGTATTGTTTTGAATTTTGTGGAAGTTAGATGTAAATATTTATGAAGTATTGTGTAAATACTGTAAATATATGTAAATAGTTAAATTACATAAAATTAATTGTAATGGGATCGCTCGTCAACGATGTTCTAAGGGCATTTACAACAGAAGATCGCCATATTTGACTTATTTGGCGATGTAGTTGTGTTGGCGACATAATGAGGTCGATAACGGTTTTTACTACACCCTAAAATGTGTTGTAGAAGCTGAGAAATAAAGATTTTTTGTTAGAAAATATTGGAAAAGTTCCGCAATTGTCCGAAACGACAGCATGGTTTCTGCATTTGCCCCACCTCTCTTTAGTGGGACGCTATTTAAGGCGTGGCTTATGGAGGAGAATCAGGTCAATCCTGAGAACGAGCTACGTTAACTGGCTTAGCTTGAGAGAGCATATTTTTTCTTTGACGTGCGTTCTATAGTTTTTCTGGAATCCAATATTAGCGGATTAAATAGAGTTGATTGTCTGATTTATATCATAGCATCCACGACTTATTGCGTTCTTAATTATGTAACAGAAACCGAACGATGACCATCTCTTAGACATATACTCATTTTAGGCATTAAACCTTTTTACCAAATTTTATCAATCTAGTTGCTTACGATTTGTAAATATAAAACTTACTTGTTTTCTAACTACGAGATAATTGCACCTTTTCTCGTTATGATTCTACAATTGATTATAGTTATTTTTCCCGTTGTGATTCTACAATTTGGTCTAATGTTTAGATTTCAAATTTCATTCGTCTAATAGCTTTGCATTTCTGAGCTATCGTGTTTACAGACAGAGAGACATAAATTCCAAAATATATTGTTACGCTTTTAGCGTAGCGGGTTTAAATTGAATGGACTTTACTTGAGAACAGCACAAGCAAATTTATTTACAGGATGTCTTGATAAGGGAAAATTTCAAAGAAAATCAATCCAGCAGTCAACCGTCACTAACAGCGTAAATCCGTCTTACGCACAATAAACACAGACAGCAAAACAAATATCGTATAGCACATCAAACAGTAAATCTCAGCGAGCTCGATTATTCAACGTTTATAGCAAGCGTAAACACAGCTCACTAATAACAAGCCAGAAAAGTAATCAGCTCTCTACAACGAGTCGCTTCTCTTCCGAGAGGAACTGCCCAATTGCGGCAACCCTTTCCTTATATAGCCGAGCGAGCACACGCCCAAAAGCAGGCGGAGCTTCGTGAACGATTCAACGGCTACCAGACTATTCTTTTCGCCAAATCAACTCGGCTGGCACGAAGTTCTCCGTCAGCCGTCGCCAACGCCTTCTCCTTCGGCGAACTTTCGTGGCGCTTGCCCGCTTGTAATAATATTTTTCGTTTTCGGAGAGATCTAAAACGTGATGATCTATCAAAATCTGGAATTCGATTGTTTTGACAATTGCAGTGTTTTACAGAACTTTATTTATATTTCGCATAGGATAGAGCAAATTTTCGTAATTAGATAAAATAGGATTTTTGTAGATTTTCATCTATAATTCTGAATATCTTATATACCTTATATAAGAAAAAAATTAAAAGGTACCAGATATAGGAGGAAGAAATTCATTCATTGCGTCTGTATGAAATATAAGTTCACCGCATTCATACGTATATGTTAAAATATAAACATAAACATCTCATTCAATTAAAATTTAATTTATATGCGAAAACGCAGCTTCATCAAACAGTCAGACAGCCATGCACCATTATTAGCAATACATCATTGCACGTGAAACTTTCGCCACCATTTTTATTTCAACCAAATCAATATCCTCCCCTAACTTTGCAGGAGTATTTTGACAACCTTACTTGAAGTTTTGGCGTAATAATCTGAAGAATCTCACCGAGTTGGATGAACTTCGACTCCGGCGAGCGATTTATTGGAGAAAGTCAAATAAAGCAACTATGCGGGTAATTATCCGCATCATAACGCATAATTTACCAATCAAATTAATGCGCGGGAGTGATTGAGGATTTAAATTCGAATAGCGTTTCCATGGAAATCAATTTTAACTTCGGAATCGTGGGCCTCTTGCTTTAATATTGAGAGTTATCTGTTGATTTTATAACATATCGTCTGCTTGGAAAAGGCAGATGAAAAATAGAATGGGCATATTTTTCAGGAATGTTATGGATTGGAAATATTTGATTACCTTTTCAATAAAATCGTCTGCTATGAATTTAGAAAGTATTTTGCATTCTGTATTTTATCTTTTATAAGTTTAGATAATTAACTAGGATTTATAATGTTTTTATGTGGAAATGGTTGCCGTTAAAACTTATATTTAAAGTATCCGATTTAATAATTAAAAAATAATAGAAAATGAAAGAAAAAGAAGTCATTTTGAAATCAGCAATTAACTAGCTGAATATCGAGAGTTATCTTTTGATTTTGTAACATATCGTCTGTTTTGAATAGAGAGAGATGGAAAATATAATGAGCGTACTTTTCAGGAATCAAATGGATGAAAAATATTTGAATATATTTCCAATGAAATTGTCTGATATGAATTCAAAAAAATATTTTGTAATTTTAGTTATGAATTCAGATGATTAATTATAAAATTTTTATGCGGAAAAGATTGCCGTTAAAATTTATGTTTAAAGTGTCCAAATTAGTAATTAAAAATAAAAAAAGAAAGAAAAAGATTCTATTCTCTTTATATACTAAGAAAAAAGGAATTTGTAACATATTATAGTAAAAGAATAAAATTCTTATTTCACAAATCTTAAGTATTTTTTTAAAAAAATCCTCAGAACATAATTTAAAACTGATTTTTAATTCTATATTTAACATTATAGCAGAATATATACAGCTTAAAATCGAGTCCATTTTGTAATCATATATAAAT
>JAOUZG010016644.1:10980898-11003845 GCA_026289955.1 Argiope argentata | reverse complement strand
AATTTAACTAGGTGAAAAGAATGATGTAATTTTAAGGTTTTTTTTAATCATTAAATCGTATCACACAATTTTTATAAATCTGACCTATTAGAATTTGAAAAATTGTATGCATTTTGCAGCAAATCTATATTAATAAAAGGGGATCTCGAAATGCGTTGCTAAGGGCAAAACTGGAGAACGGCTCGACCGATTCGGCTAATTTTTAAAAAAATATTTTCGTTAAGACACGAGGACGGTTCTTATGGAGAGAAAAAATGAAAAAGCTGGGAGGAAAAATGGTTAAAACGACACTTTTCTTACTTTCCCGCCAAACATCTTCATTTCTTTCCCCCACATCAACTGAGTAAGATAGCAGGAAGTAATAAATTATGATTTGTTTAGAAAGAAATGCGCGAAGTCATTTGGTTTTCATTTATAGATAGCGGGATGTTTAAAAAAGAAAGAAAATAGTTGCTTTTATTATTAGTCTGTATGGATATTTAATTTATGCCTGCTCAAAATAAAGTCTGGGCAGGGAAGGAAAAAAAGAATAAGAAAGAGAAAAAAGGGTTTGTAGAAAGAAAAGTAGTGAAGAAAAAAAAGAAAAGAAGTGTGTGTCACCATTATGTCCTTTGTGCGCAGCATTTTCCAAGCTATTTTTAAACTTTCGCATCTCTCGGAAACCAATTGTGTCTTTATTTGTTTAGTGAATTTGAAAATTTGAATCTCATACTATAAAAACGTAGAATTTTAGACCTTTCCCTCCACCATGTAAGTAAAAATATCAATTCCGGGACAATCATTGTACGGATAGAAAGAGAAAGATGAGCATTACAATGAACAGAACATCTGAAGAAAATAATACTACAAATGAATTATACGACTATCAAAATTTGTTTGGTTTAAAAAAATTTTGGTAAAACACTGTTATGAGACACAGCTACAAAAAATATTATATGAAAATTTTAGCGAACATTAATACTGGCGAACCGACTGGTCGCCAAAGGCGGCTAGTAATTTAAATAGTTTTATTCTTGTTTTTTATTGCAAATCTCACATGTGATGGCTAGACAGATGGAAAGAATTAGGAATGACAAAGTGAACATTGGGAAGAGACACAAGGATATGACTTAAAATGCTGAAAATATTAGGTATAATTGGATTATAAAGAATTCAATCATATGGACTTCAGCTTAAAAATAATGTATCTTTTAAATCATCCTGCATTTCTACAACAAAATAACAATAAAAAATTTCAAATTTAAGATTTTTTAAGTCAGAAGTTACGCTTACTCTATATAAATTGAAATGTGATTGCAATTTATGTGTGTTTTGAATCGATAAGTTTAAAAAAACAAAACTAAAATCCTTTTTTGTGGATAAATAATTATTCCAACATAAGTAAAGCTGTTAAGAAAATTGTTATGCATGAAAATTGCCCAGTTTTAATAAATTTATTTGCAACTTTGACCAAAATACTGCAGAAGATTAAAAAGAGCCTATTCCTATAGAACGTTGAAAAGAACTTGTAATTCCTAATATCAAATTGAAAAAAAAAAAACTATAATTCCTAAAATCAGATTGAAAAGAATGTATTTCTACAAAAGGTTGAAAAGAATCTGTAATTCCTAAAATCTGTATATAGGTTGAATTAAAATTTTGTAGGTATAAAATTTCTAAATTGTGCCCAAATATTTTGATTATCTAATTTTTATACTCAACAAAATCTCTAACCGAATTTGCTTTTGCCTCTTCAATTTCAAAATATCTTCCTTAACTTATTAATAAAATATACTTTAGCATTTCTATTTGAAAAAATTTCCAGCTTTTCTAAAAAAAAATATTTAAGGCTTCTATTTCGATCTAAATACAGATATATTCTGACCCATTCACCAAGAACAGTTTGCAGAGGACCCCTTTCTTTATACAGTTCACCTCCTCTACCATGCAAAGCCCTAATCCAGATGGAAGCTCAACAAGTGATATGGCAATTACTGGAATTAATGAGGCAGTGCGCCTAGCTGTCCAAAATCCTCAGCACTCAAGTGAGAGGACCAATGACAAAACTTTAATTATTTCTTCATTAACCCGGCCTTTTTCCCTTCATCTTTTTCTTCCCGTTTTTCTTTTTTTTCTCTCCCGATCCTCGTCATCTTATTTTCTTCGGTTCTTTTGTTCTTAATCTTCTACGTTTGGCGCACAAGATGAATATATATAATTTTTTTCTTCTTTGTTCGGCAACATATCGAGCTTGAACGGTTTGTCTCGTTGCATATTAATTTCTAGAAGAAAAAGAAGAAGAACTTGCTTTGGGTTGTTAGTTCTTTCTTGAAGGTAGTGAGGAATTAATTTTGGACTCAAGAAGAATTGGACACTCGTTTAAAAAAGAGACAAAGGCGACGGCTGGTTTAAAGTGTTGTGTTGTCGTAAAACTTCCATTCCCTTTTTCATTAATTTGTTGAAAAAGAAAAAGAAAGATACGAAAGATGTTTTTCAGTTGGAAAATTTTGTTTGGATTATTGTTCAAGAAATTTTGCGGATTTAAAGGTTTATGGAATAATAATTTCTTGAAAAATGGGGAACAAGAAATCAAAGAAGCATGCTGATTATTTTCAGGCTCTAGATTCTGTCAACTGCAAGTGTGATTTTACTGCAAATCATACTTTCTGCTGTGTTATCATGCAATTAAACACTTCTCTAGCTTAGAGAGACAGAAAAAGTTCTAAAAAATCCAAACGGGATATTAAAATACCAGCTATTAAAACTTGACCGAAATTTTTGACGGAAATATTAATATAAATGCAAAAAAAGCTTTGTGGAAGTATAACTATTCTAAAATTATGTTTGGTTTAGAAAATATTGGATATTTTTGAAATAATTTTATTATAAACTAGCTTTTACCTGAAACTTCGTACGCATAGAAAAGTACACAACTAATCTAACATCAATTTATTTACAGTGCATACCTGAAATAAAGCAAAACAGCAAATCAAGTCCGTATTTTTTTAAAAAATCTAGTTGTCTATTTTATTTATTTACTGAGAGTGAGATACTTTCAACAGTATTATACATGTATTTTTTAAACTTTTAGTTAAAATGAAAAGAAAGTTGTCGACAATTACAATAATGTTCATGCGTGAAATTTCAACGCCAATTTGGTTAACGCAAATGCGTGAATTTTCTAGAACAGTTAGGGCAACGCAATAAGGGTTAGAAATATTTAATTTCCTTTATTCTGTTTTATCTTAATTCAAAAGTACTTCAAAAGGAATAAAAAAATCGATTCATTAACAATGTTTCATTTTAAATGCATCAGACACTAAGAAAATAAATAGAATTTTGTGAAATTATCGGTAGAAAACATGTTAAGCCTAACCTCATTAGCATGGGTGAAAAAAATAAATAACTTGTCTGAATCATTTGGCGGTGGAGAAATGGAGATTCTTGGCTGGAAAGTAAGAAAAGTGTCGTTTATACTATTTTCCTAGCAATTATTTCGCTTTTTTATGTAAGAACCTTCCTTGTGTCTTAACGGAAATATTTTTAAAAAATTAGTCAAACCGTTCTAGAGTTTTGCGCTTAGCAACACATTTGGTAATTCATTTTTATTTCTATAGATTGATCAATAAAATCATCTCAATAAAAAAATCAAAAGACTGAGTAACTAACAAATAGTTACTGTAAACTTTAAAATACTAATTTTTTCGTACGGTAAATCATTATAGTAAAAAAAACCAAACCAAAAATACATTTTTTTAAATATGACAATTTTATTCCATTTATCTAACCGAATAATGTAAAATTTGCTCGCTTTGCTGTAAAGAAATGAAGGAAAGAGTATACTCATTCTGATGCTGCTGCACAATATTGACTGATGTTTATAGAATAGAATTAATTTGTCAGGTGTTCATGTTAGCTAATCAGTTCAATGCAATCATTTTGATTTCGAAAATTAAAAATGTATTAGATGCTATCAGGATATAAAATATTATCATATGCAAAGACATGTACGATGTTTCAGGTCCTTCTATTTAGTTTTATCGATAATGAATTTAAAAAATTGTAGATTTTAAAACATAGAAATCATTTATTAATTATGATATGAAAATGGATAATTTTTAATTATATAAATTATTCTTTAATTCACGAAGCATAGATTTATCCTTTAAATAGAAACCGATCCTTAAATTTATTAGTTATGTATATTACATTTCATTTCTAAATTAGCTATTCCGCTTAATTTTAAGTCAATATTCTTATTTTTTAAAAAAATTAGAAATGCATAATACTTTTTTTATTTTATTTACTACCAGTTCGTATAGCACGATATTGATCATAATTAAAATTCTTTCATGTTTAATATTTTAATGTTTATTCTAATTTGGAATGAATACTATAACAAATTAACAAATAAAATTCTTTAAGAGTCAAACTGCTTTTTTTCATAAATTAAAACTAAAATATTAATTTAACTAAATGATATTTAAAGCATGCCGATAAATTATTTTCCCATATCTACATTTATTCCAGTTTTGATTGTTAATAACTTTGATTTTAAACAAGTTTTTTTTTTAAATATTCTTCTAGAATTCTGCTATTTTGTTCCTGCAAAAAATGGTCATTCTTCCTCTTTTTCTTCTTCAAAAATATTGTTACTTATATTATCTAAAATATCTTTTAAGACTAATCAAATTATGGAGAAATATAGAAAAGAAAGAAAGATAGGTTCATTAAAAGTTTATTTGCTGCTTATCTATAAATTCTTTTTTTTTTCAGGATCTTCTGTATCAAATCAAATATTTATTAAATTTTGAAAAAGGAATACTAATTAAAGAAAATATTTTACTGAAAAGAAATTAATATCTCAGAATAAGTAAAATTTTAATATTTTACGAAAATACTTGTGAATTAATTTTTCCACCTTTTTTTTCCAAAAAAAAAAAAGGTTAACATTTCAATAATTTTAAATTTTGTGAATATTTAATTAGTTTCTGTTAGTCGGGAATAGATGATAATATTTTTTTATATTCTCTTGAATAATAAAAGTACAAGTTGGTCGTGGAAGTTGTTTGAAGTGAGTTGCAGAACAACATAAATATATAAAACCAAAATAACTAATGATTTTTAATTTATATAAAGGTTCTTTAAAAATGTTTTGACTTATTAGCTTGCGTTCAGGGATCTGTTGATTAGGGAAAGATATATTTTTCTTGCTAAAATTTCCAAAATCTATTGGAGAATAATAAAAAAATATCGTAATATCGATTATTCCTCTCGAAAAAAGGATACACAGCCTGATATTTACTTAGAGATTTGTCCCTCAAGGCCATCGATTGATTACTATATCCTTGCATCGAAGCAGCTGAAATAATTACTCTGTAAACGACGAGTCGCCATCTTTGCTTCCTAATTCCTCGCCAAAATCCCAGCTAATATAATCCAATAGTTGAATCATATCCACTTTAGACTCAACGCGTCGCAGCTGTGAATATCCGAAACATTTTAAAGGGTTGCCAGAAATACACAGATTTGGTTATAAATTTTTTTTGTCGAAATAATCTGTGCAGGGGAATAAATAGCTTTATGAAAATGGCATTCATCACAGTTTAAACTTTCAGCCATTTTTTTTCTTTCATTTTTCATTCTCTGAATTTTATTGAGATAATGTTAAATATGATTCAAGTTTTACGTAAGTAATATATAATAAATACATGAAGTCGAATATTCGACTCATTTTTGAATAAGAATTCTTTTTGGTTAACAGATTATCAACTTCATAGAAATATTTTAGAATTATTTGATAAATTTTCTTGTTCGTGAGATATTTATACCAAAAAAAGTTTTAACTATAGAGTAATTAGTTTTCTAGCATTTTCTAACATTTTCTAAGATGATTCGTGTTTAATAATATTTTTTCATCGCCATTGAAGTATTTTTTTATTTATAAAAAAAATAAATAATAATTTTTATGTTTACTTTAAAATAACTCTGATGCAGCTCTGTTAACAATTTAATTAAAAATAAAATAAAAGTCTGAAATGAGTAAGTTCTTTTTTTGCTATTTGAAATAATTGTTATATTGTAGATAAAAGAGTTTGCAGAAATCTTTTTTTAATAGGTTTAAAGTTTAGAAAAATTCTCTGTTTTTAGATGAAATGTTTCATATAAATTCTTCTTTACAAGGGAATTAATTCTAATAATGGCAGTATCATTTCCTTCTATAAAAAACTTCTTTTGAGAATATTGTAAATTTATCATCTATGATGTATTTATATGAGAGATTGTGAATGTATTACCTTAGCTGTTGAGAGACTTTTTTTATAAATAAAATAACAATGAATAAATTAAATCCAAATAATGTATATAATAATCTGTTTTCTATTGTTATATGGAATATGACTTTAAAAACTGTAATTGTAATTCAAATGTTGGTAATATAGTGAAATCATAATTTTCCTCATGTTAAATTATGAGTTTTGATTTATCCAAATTTTTTTAAAAACACATTTTGCTACATAATTTTTATTATTTAATTAGTTAATAACTAATTCATTTAACCATCAATAGATGAATTAAAAAAATTTTTAATGGAAGCTATAGAATCTAAATGGAAGAAATATAGAAAATGACATTAACATATTATTTTAACTTTATTTTCAGTAAAAATTATACTGTGTTTTAAAAACATCAATTGCATGTACAAAATTCATCTACGAAAATATCCTTTTTATCCATATAAAAAATCTAATATGCAATTTCTTCAATAAATTAAAAATTAATTACAATAAAAGTAAAAAAAAATATGACTCAGATATAAAACCTTAAGAAATGTAAAGTGAAATAAAAAAATTATTTTACTGAAAAATTATAAAACTACGTCATAAATACTTACAATCATTGTGGTGTTGTAATTTTAAATGAAAGCAATGATGACAAATAGATAATAATAAGAACAGATTGATTTAAAGCAATTAAGATTAAACAGCAATTAATTAATTAATTAAAATTATACATGCGGTTCTTTTGAGTAATTCGAATACTTTATATACTTTTCCATAGCATTTATACTTTACAAACGTTGTAAGTTTTAAATATCTTCTTAAATAGATTCCTAAATTATTTAAAAACTAATTCATTATTGGGATTCGTCGCCAATTGAATTAAAATCCTTCGCCAGAGGGAACTAAAAGACGCCAAGGCATATCCTGTGACTATATATCTTCTATTTACTCAATAGACGCTACACTAAAAGGATTTATTGAAAAGACAGGACCTCCCCTAAATTGGCTTACATTCATAAGGACATGATCCTCTTCTACTTTTGTTATTGGTTTTTAGGAAGAGGGGTCGCCGCTGTTTGTCCTGCACTTGAAATGCAAAATCGGTCCAACTGTTCCGTTCACAAGTGCCAGTCCCCAGCGAGAACATGTGGTTGGCGGGACAAATTTTCGTCTGCCAGGCCCACCGTATTCAAAGATAACTGCTTCACGGGTCAAAAAACTTTTTCACCGAAAGATTTCAAGTATATGTGATTTTTTTTTCTCGGGATAGGGGGGGGGGTAGGTTAGGGTAAGGGTTGTATAAGAAAGGTTAGGTTTGAGTTTCGATGAACTCAACGTGCGGTATATCGTTTGGTGCTTGAATGTTTCATAGTTGGGGTTATTTACGTATTGAAGTTTGGATTCAATGTTAAAATGTGTTTGGAAAAATGGATAGCAAAGTGGAAACTATAGCTCTTTATTCGATGCAATGATCAATGTTTATATGTATATATATATATATGATTCAGTTTAGACTGTTTTTTTCTCTAAAAAGTAAAATGAATTGAATAATGTCAGTTTTTACGAAAAATATTAGTATATATAAATTACATAATATTTTTTTACTGTTCTGTTTTATTTATATTTTTCTTTATACTTCTAGATCTAATCTTATTAATATTACAAAAGGATAAAAAAAAACAAAACAGATTTAAATAAAAGTAAGCAAGAATTTGAAGTAAAAAAAATTAATTGAATATATTTAAATCACAACATTTCAATAAAGTTTACCATTATCTTTGAAAATCCTTTGATATCTATCTATCTATCTATCTATCTATACATACATATCTATATCTATATCTATCTATACATTCGATATTTAATCTGGTTTCATAACAAAACTAAAACTCATGTTATGTTATTAAATATCTTTAATAGTTAAGAAAGGTTATAGTTAAAGATTAATTATAAAAAATAGTTAAAGAGAAATTATAAAAAATCAATTTTAATAGAGTTTATTATTGTCTATGAAAAAAAAGGTGCCAGAACCTAAGAAATGTTGGCCTCCTACAATATATGGAAAAACTTAAGTTTTTAAAAAATTTTTAATTTTTTTCCCCTTTTTACACCATGGACACGATAAAAACAACAGTTTAATTGATAAAATAAACAAATATTTTGCGAAAACAATTATGTGATATTTCAGAAATTCTTATAATTATAAAAAACAATGTCTTCTAAATTAGTTTAACAGTCATGTGCTACTACATTCATTCAGAACCATCTTAGGTCATCTACCATATAACAATGCAATATTTTTTTTTACCTTGGTGCGATGTTACATTTTCTTTTATTCTCCTGAATCTATACTATTATAAATGTGAAAGTTTGGATGGATGGATGATGGGGTTCAATCACGCCAAAACGGATGAAGGAAATTGGATGAAATTTGGCACAGAGATAGATAATAGTCTACAGAAGAACATAGGCTAATTTTTATTCCGGTTAATTTAGTGGTTAATTTTTTATTAACTAAAAACTAAATTTTCCACTAAAAAATAAAAAAAACCCTGAAAACATCTGCCTGAGCTTTTTGAGTCGTTTGTTTTTATTTTTCTATTTCCGGTATTCATTTAATATTATATTGCTATTCTAAAGGGAGGTTTATTATTTTTTTCTCTTACGCTGTTCTTGTGTTAATATAATTCGATATTTCTTGTTCATTTCTCTTGATTTTTTTTCTTGCTGTGCATATCCCTTTTGTCTATTTTCATCATTTTCGATTAAATTTTTTTAAGTACCTTTATAGTTCCAAGTACAGCTTTTAAGTAGTCCCCCCCCACACACTAATGACGTTAGATGTAACCTGTTTTCGACCGGGTATTTCAAACGATTCTGTTTATTTTCGTGTGTGAAAAATTTTAAATTAAACATTATTAATTAATAGAACTTTTGATTGCTCCAGAAGTGCTTTTGAATAAAAATAAAATAGATGAATGGAAATTAAAATTTTATAATCTGCATTTCGTTGCCACAACTGGTGCTTAAAATTCACGTCTTTGCGTTGTTCCAATTGACGTTGAAAATTTATGCATGCATACGGTTTTGATGATATTTTACATTGTGATTAAAATGTTGATGTGTCAGTTCTCACATATATACATCAAAATTTCGACGCGTACGAAGTTGTGGGTAAAAGATATTAAAATATAAACTAAGAAATTATCAGTTAAATTCAGTCTTGATTGTATATTCCACAGTAACTGAACTAGGATGTTCATTGTTCTTATTGTAACAAGCTACGTTAACAGAATCATTATTATTATAATCGTTATGAGTTTAATGCTTGAATATATACGATTTCATCACATATATATTTGAAGAATGCTGTTTTAAAATGATTTAAACGAAAGTCTTTTAATTTTTTGTAAATTCAAAATTTATTATTCTTTGATAAAATGTCTTAAAATAAAATGATAAAAAGTGCTAAAAATATCTCAACGCGTGAAATATTTTACAAGAAAATATTTTTTTAAAAAAATATTTGATAAAATTCCAAAGAGTAGCTGAGTTTGAGATAAAAATGTTTGAACTTCTAAAAATATAAATATTTTTTTATGAATAAAACAGTTCTTTTCTGGAAAAATAAAAAGACCGCAAGACTTTTTTCACGGCTATTTTTAAGGGCATCCTTCTCAAACTTTCCAAAAACATTTAATAAAAAAATTTGTGAATTTTTTTCTGTTAGTTTTTATTTATATTAAAGATGTAAAACTTATACATTGATTGTTATACCAGAAAGAAATGAAATATTATATATAACATATATTCTACTTTTTGCTATGATAATGTGTTTGCCTGCTGTGAACTGACTCTCTGTAGAATAAAATGATTCAACTAGAATTATCGAATTCGGCATATATTTGTATTAAGAATGGAGAAATAATTGGTTGGTTTTCTTCTGAACTTTAAAATTAAATGATGTTTGAGACTGTTCTATTTCGAAAATATAAAATATAAACATCATTTTTACGACGCTACATAAAAATTTGGAGAATTATTCCTCAAAAATACTGATTTCATTTTTCTATTTAATTTTAATTGATTTCTGCAAATATTTTTAAATGTATTTTTAAACTATATATTTTATTATTTGATCAAAATTCTTTTTTGCGACAAAGAACGCATTTTGGACATTTTTTCAGACATTGTTTTTAATACTTAATTCCAAGTTTATTTTGCAATTTCATTTTTTTTAAAAAATTGTTGAACAATTTGTTTGGAACTTTTGCTATATCAGAAGCATTATTAATATAAAATTCTTTGAGTTTTTACTTAAATTGTTAAACATATTCTTCAGTATATATAAAATTTCCAGGTTGAATATTCATTAATAGTAAATGAATGTTTGCATTAATAATAAACTCTTAATGCTTTAATGATAAATCGAGATTCAGGTTCTCAAAGCAATAAATACCTCATAGGCATATTTTTTTAATTACTTCTCTTCTGTACTAATAATAAAAGACTATCGTGTGTGTTTTAGTGCTGTAGAATCCAGGCAGATTAATTTATAGATACCAAACATACATATTTTGAAGGGTGAAAATGGGCAATCCAGAGTTATCTTTTTAAAAGTTGATTAGCATTCTAACTAATTAAAAATGGAGCAAAATTTTCGCTCAATAAATTTCAAAAAGTTTAAAATATAAAAATTATTTTTAAAGCATCTTAAAATATAAAATTAAATAAATAAATTAAATAAATTAAATAAATAATAAATTAAAATTAAAATAAATAAATAAATTATTGCATGGCAAAAGTCGAGGTTTTTTTTGCAACATTTCTTTAAAGAATTAATTGTTATTAAAAATTTTAAGTGAATTTTACACCAGCAGATTTCATTATTGATTTGAAAATCAAACAGTTTATATCATTGTTACTAATATTTCATCTCTTTTAGTCTTAAATTTTGGTCGGCCTCTTGACACAGAGGTAACGCGTCTACCTCGTGATCTGGGCGTCCCGGGTTCGAGTTCCGGTTAGGGCATGGTTGTTCCTCTGTGTTGTATCTGTAAGGGGTGTGTACGTACCCTCTACCCCACCTGTGAAAAGGGGCTGTGCAATCTAATATGTGATGAGTGTGTAATTAAGTCTTAATATTGGTCATAGTTGGTGCTACTTTAAAAACAAGAGACCCTCATTCGGCTTAAAATCGTTGACGGCCGTCTGCATGCTTGTCGATAGCAAGTACAATTAGTAACAACAACAGTCTTGAATTTCTTCTTTATTTTTCTCGTAAAACAGAAAAAATATTATAATACGAAAATATTGTTTTACAAATCATATTTCAGACTTCCCCGATTTCTAAAAATAAATTTTTGGAAAATATTCATCCAAAAACTATCTGAGCTACATAAATGAAATTTGGTGTACTGCTTTTATCCCAAATTTTAAATTTCTATTCTATCCATGCTGCACAAATTGTTTTCAAAAGAAACTTGTTTGTCCAATTATTCAAATACTGCCGCCTTTGGCGACCAGTCAGTTCGCCAGTATTAATGCTCGCTAAAATTTTCATATAATATTTTATATTGCTGTGTCTCATAACAGGTTTTTAACCAAAATATTTTTAAACCAAACAAATTTTGATAATCATATAATTCATTATATATTATTAGTATTATTTTCTTCTGATGTTCTGTTCATTGTACTGTTCATCTTTCTCTTTCTATTCGTGCAATGATTGTCCCGGAATTGATATTTTACTTAAATGGTGGAAGGAAAGGTCTAAAATTCTACGTTTTTATAGAATAATGAGATTCAAATTTTCATAAATGTAAACACACTAAACAAATAAAGACACCATTGGTTTTCGAGAGATGTGAAAGTTTAAAAATAGCTTGAAAAATGTCGCGCACAGAGGAAATAATGGTGACACACACAGACCTTTTTTTTTCCTATCCTTTTTTTCTTCACTATTTTTCTTTCAACAAACCCTTTTTTCTCTTTGTTTTTTTTTTCCTTCCCTGTCCAGACTTCATTTTGAGCAGGCATAGATTAAATATCCATACAGACTAATAATAAAAGCAACTATTTTCTTTCTTTTTTAAACATCCCGTTATCTATAAATGAAAACCAACTGACTTCGCTTATTTCTTTCTAAACAAATCATAATTTATTACTTCTTACTATCTCACTCAGTTGGTGTGTGGGAAGGAAATGAAGATTTTTGGCGGGAAAGTAAGAAAAGTGTCGTTTTAACTATTTTCCTCGCAGTTTTTTCATTTTTTCTCTCCATAAGACCCATCCTTGTGTCTTAACAAAAACATCTTTTAAAAATTAGCCGAATCGGTCGAAAAGTTCTCTAGTTTTGCGCTTAGCAACGCAATTCGATATCCATTTTTATTAATCTAGATAATTTAGCACAACTACAAAACGAAAAGAGTGATACATAATAAATCAAACACTAATTCTTTCTGAAATATATCACTAACTTAGTCACATATTAATGATTTTTATTCCCATACTTTAAAAAATTTGTTTATCATTTTATCTCTTAGTTAAGTCAGTAGTCTTAATTTTTATATTACTTAAAAGCATAGCAATGATTATTACCGTAGATAATTTCAAATCTGAACTCTATGCTAAAAGCTTTAAATATATTCAAACTTAAAAAAATTGTATTAAATTTAAAATGCAAAATAAGATTAACCTATTCTATATTCTAGAAACAGATTTATCAAACAAATAAATGTGAAAAAAAAACATAAATTAAAGATATTTTGAAAGATGCTTTCTTCCATGTATTATTCTCATATCATTTTTTTTTTTCAATTTCCACATGATTTTGTTTAGGGATTCGATTTTTATTTGTTACTTCCTTGAAGAAAACAAACCCGTAAATGCTTTTTGAAAGAAAACAGCTGGAATTAAAACTACCAAATTCACACCATTATTATTATTTGGGTTTTTTTTAATTTTAAATACAGTTTTATTTAAAATATTAAATTAAATTTTTCCTTAAAAATATAATACATATGATTATAATATGTATAAGAATAATATAATATAATATGTATAAAAATTTTATGTAAAAAAATATAATACATAAAAACTTATTCTATACCGCATTAAAATTAAAATGATTAACTTTTCAGCTATATGGATTTCCTCGTATATTTTCCTATATTTTTGTGTAAAATATACTTTAATGTACACTTAATATTTCTTAAAGTATTCATCTTGAAGTTCCTTGCACCGATCGCATGCGACTTACATATTTAAGAGTAATTTTTTAAATTTAAATATTAAGAATAATTTTTAAAAATAGAGATTTGAAGTCCAAAATTAAGATATATATATATTTTTTTGTTTTATAATTTTTTTTAAATGTATAATTTTTGTATTTAAATATTACAGGTTCTTGGATTACAAATTCGAATGTCCTTTAAGTTTTTTTTTGTTTTAACGTCGAAAGAATATAAAAAATGGAGCTGCGGATAAGAAGCTAAATGAAGTTTTCATGAAATTTTACCATGCAAAAATATTTATCGCCGTTTGGCGAGATGTGAAAAGTTTTCTTCTGGTAACCCTTAAACAGGTAAACCCGTTAGATGGAGGGAATCTTTTCCGTTCCTGAATTTTATTCTTGTCCGGCTATCAGAGATGATAGCATGGATTGCCGGATATTATACCTCTTTTTAGAGTCGCTCTGATCAAAGAATTTATTTCATCAGACAGACAATATTTTCGCTTTTCCACATTTGAGGAAAAAACAATTCCATTCAATTTCATGATAATATCAATGAAATATTTCCGGTTTATATTAAAACAATGAAAAATGTATCGATTTTTTTTAATCATCTGAACGTAACCAATCCAAAAGCAATGATTTTAATTATTTAGGGTTTCAATGTGAAATGTTTGATTGATTGATGTGTTTAATGTCGGATTTATACCAGTGTGGGAAATCACGATAATGACAAACATTGAAATTTAAATGAGAAACTGGACAGCAATAAAAAAAGTAAAGAAAAATTTATAAGTAAAAGGCAGAATCTTACAACATATACTTTCAAACACTTTGGCCTCTTAATTGACTTTGCATCGGGTAAGTAATTGATGTTTTTTCATAAATCAATTAACTTACTGATGCATGTTTTTTGCTAGTTGATATGAATTTGTAATGACAAATCAATCACCAAAATATCCAAAAAAAAGTCTTCAAAAATGTGAAGCAAGCGTATATAATTATGTAGTATAACAAATGGTAAATTTTTAGCTTAAGGAGAAAAATATAAATTTTTTGAAAGTATTAGCAATGAAAAATAATCAGAGTTAGAAATAAGCCATAAATGATGATAGTTTGCCTGCGAAAAAAAAATGAAATATCAGTCTTAATTATTTTAGAGCAAAGTTGCCTGACTGATTTGATTAATTTAAAGATACCGTAAATGAGATTTTAGGACCAGATCCAAGAACGATTAACATTTTTTAATGAAAATTCTGAACTCGAAATTTTTTTTGAATGTTTGCCAACACATTTTTAAAACACATTACTTAAAACTTAAATTAAGAATACTTTATAATGGATTTTTATTTTTTCAAGCATTTTCGTAAAAGATTCTGGATTTATTAATTAATATATAAATATTATTCATAGTTTAATGAGAAGTGGAAGAATTTTAAAAAATTGGACTGGTTTCATTCTCAGAACTTTTATGGAAAGAGAACGAAAATTTTAAAATTTTAAACGTTACTGTCATTTTTTTTGAAGGACATGCAAAAAATATTCAAATTATTCAATGCATTTAAATGCTTTTCAAATTATATACCTTCACTTATAAATTTAGTAAACTTTGCATGTTATTTTGTTTCAGATATTTTTCAGCAAAACAACTTTAAATAACAATTCATCCGTTGAACTAGAATCTTATAAAAACAATCATGTAATTTATATTGTCTTCGTTATTTTCTTTTGTAGGATGATAATCCTCCAATTTATCTATAGTATTAATATTTATTCTGTTTTTCAGCTAGATACACTAAAAATGCACCATGCAAAATCATTTCAAATTGCACAATTTTTATCAAATATTATAAAAATTTGTGCTATATATTCTTTGTCTTGGATAAATTTTTGTATTCGTTTTTTTTAAACAATGGAATCTTAAATGATTGCAGATTCTTTTTTCTTATAATTCTATATGAAGAAGTTAAATGATGGATATGTCTTACTAAAAATTCATGAATGGTCAATTTACATATCTCTATGCATTTGATTGTTCAGTAAAATTACCAAAGTTTTAAAAAAAATTACATTAAAAAATAATAAGTTTTTTTAGTTTAATGAAACAAAAACCACCACTTTAATATTATCTTCAATAATATAAGAAACAATTTTGTCATAATGAATACTCTTAGCATATAGAAAATGCTCACAGAAAAATTAATTTTTATAAATACCAATGGTTCATTTCTATAGAAGATTTGATGCGGTTTTAATTGGATTCTATATCTTTACATTGAGACAGGCTTCAAATGCACAATGTAAACGATTATTTCTTTTTCCAATTTCTTCAGAAGATTCTTAGTAGCTATGAATTATAGAATTATCTACAGAATAAATCTCCCACGCTGATTAATGCGATCGGAAATGATGTTTTCGGAATGCCCTACAAGAAGCTTATATCCCTCTTCTTTTAACATATTCAGGACAGCTCACGAGTTTTCTCGTGTTTCACGTCCCATCTATTACGGACCACTCACGAATTTTCTCGTTTCTCATGAATAAGTTATGATGATTTCAGAACGTACGTGTGCCCCAAAATTTGAGGTCCAAGGCATATGTCTTATAGATTTCTTTGCGGTTCTTAAAGTGTTAATAAATCTTCTTTTTGTTGTTGTTTTTGCTAATGGCACTTGCTATGAACAAGGGCATTGATGCCCGTCAACGATTTTAAGCCGAAAGGAGCGTCTCTTGTTTTGAAGTAACGCCAAGTAGGACCAAGAGTACGATTTGGCTACTCAATCATCACAGTCGCTTGCACAGCCCCTTTTTACAGGAGGGGGGCTTTCATACACCTTACAGATAGAACACAGAAGAACAACAATGCCCGAACCGGAACAGCAACATTGGCGGGAACTCAGGGTGAGTCCTAATGACCATCACCGGCCTCGGTGGTACTCTTCCCTAAGGAAGTACGGCGCGTCATCAATGGGAGGAGCCAAACCTCCACCTATTAGTGTACCCTCCAGGTTAGCGAGATCCAATCACCAAGCAGGAAGCATTTCATCCTCATTTCAAGGTGCCCTCTCGGAGGGATATTTCAATTTATTAGGTTCATAGCAAATTGATTGGCAGCAAAATAACTTAATCTTTAATTAAATGATTCTTGTTTTAAAAATCCAACAAAAAGAAGTACCGTAAAAGTCACAAAATTAATAAACTATAAAACAGATTTAATCTCTTAACTATTTAAGTGAAATAAAAGATTAAAAGATAATATTTAGAAGAAATGGAGTAAATATATATTTCAAATTATTTACGCCAGTTAGCTCTAATTTCTAAAACTTAAGACTCATTGAAACATTAATATATAAATATTGTTTGTTAGATGATATTTATTAAAGAGAAGTGTATTATGTCCGTTAAATATTTGCAGTATTTGTAGCCTTTTATCTTCCTATAAAAATTGAAGAATAAATATTTTGTTACCGAATTTTTAATCAAAATAATTATTTACCAATAATTTATATTTCCATTTCGTTTATTCAAATTTATATACCAGTTAAACATTTGAAAATGTTTATATTGATTATCGAAATTTTTATAATAAATTCACAATTTTAAAAATATAAAAATTTGAATTGCAAAGTTCTAACATTTATGTTAGTTTACATTATTTGGAAAATGCAACGTATACAAGTAAAATATAGAATGTGATATCTATTAAAGAAGAAATAAAAAAGCACACCACCATTCCGAAATTTCAATACTAAGGAAAGATTATCTAATTTATTCATTCCATGCTTTAATAGATAAAATTTAAAAAACGTATCAATAAGTAGTGTTAGCTAATTTTGGTTTCACATATTCCATTTTATTAAAAAAAACTAGCTCTTACCCGCGTTTCGTGCGCGTGGAAATTTTGATGTGTTTATGTGAGAACTGGCAGTCTAAAATGTTATCAAAACCGTATGCATGCATAAATTTTCATCTTTAATTGGAGCCAAGCAAAGGCGTGAATTTTTCGCACCAGTCGGGGTAACGCAATGAGAATTAGAAAATTTTAATTTTAATTAATATGTTTTATTTTTTATTCAAAAGCACTTCTGGAGGAATCAAAATTTTTATTACTTAACATTATTTAATTTTAAATTTATTATACACAGCGAAAATAAACAGAATCGTTTGAAATAACCGATCAAAAACATGTTACGTCTAAACTCATAAGCGTAGGGAAAATATTACTTAAAAACTATGTACTTAAAACTATAAAGCTACATTTCCGTTTTTTTGGCGCAAACGAGCAATCGCTTGAGAAATTTGAGAAAATCTGGCGGAATTCTACATTATTTGCTAATGGAAATATACCGCTATAAGCATATATGAGAAATATATAGCTAACACAAATGCAATTTAATTACAAAAACACATAATGGAACAGCTTTAATATACAATCATTTTCACCAAAAAATGTCGCTACATTTTAGTGAAATGGCCGAATGTGGCGCGAACGACGACAATGGCATTTCTAATCATAAGGTTTCGATGAACGTTGCAGTAAATCAACGGAAACATAGAAAAAAATCAATAAATGCAGCAATATGGAATGCACCCAAAAAATTTAATCGAAAATAATGAAAGCAGGCGAAAGGAATACTTACAGGTGGGGAAAAAAATCAAGAGAAATGAACAGGAAAGATCGAATTATATTAACACAAGAACAGCGTAAGAAAAAACATGAATACACCTGTTCTTAATAGCTTCACTACTATAGACTGGTGCTTTTCTTAAGTAGAAATTGGAAAGAATAAATACACTTACTGGATTCAACTAATTTTTCTTATGAGCAGGAAACGATATCAGAAATTTTATACAAAAACAGCTGAACTTTTCAGTGATAAAAACGTCTTTCTGCCGAGAAATCCACGAAAGAACAAATAAATCCCAAAGAATTCCTTTGGAATGGCAAGTTAATGTTAAAATGATAAACGGTTAAATAAAAACAAACGATTCAAAAAGCTCAGGCAGATGTTTTCAGATTTTTTATTTATTTTTTGGTGGAAAAGTTAGTTTTTAATTAATAAAAAATTAACCACTTGATTAACCGGAATAAAAATTAGCCTATGTTCTTTTGTAGTCTATCTCTGTGCAAAATTTCATCAAATTTCCTTCAACCGTTCTGGCGTGATTGGCTTACATCATCCATCCATCCAAACTTTCACATTTATAATAGTAGTATAGATTTCACGCGTGCTCATCAAGCGGATATATATAAAGTCAACTATGATGCTTAAAATATGCTGACTTGGTCATCTGAAGGCACAAACAACTATTCATTCCATAACTTATCAATAAATTAAAAGCTCATCTTAAAATCGACCGCCAGCAATAACCAAGCCATTGACTTCTTAATAACTACAATTTGATTGATAGCAAATAAGAAAATTTTCTATCATAAAAGCAATGAACATTCATTTCCACTTCATTTTCGATACTTCAAGAATGAAACGATTTGGGGGGGGGGGATAGAAAAAACTGGTTAGTATGGAACAGCTTCCACGTGAAAGGTGCGTCCGCGATCATCGGCAGGTCTGCCCATCCTACCGATTTTCCAGCGTAGGCGTGTTCCCAACACCTATCATTATTAGTTGAACTTAAAGCTCACTTAATGGACACTCACATGATGAATGAATCTGCGTGTTTCTGCGAGAAGCCAGAGAAGATTAACAGGTAATGCCGTGCTGCAGGTTACGGGACGACTTCGTCAGTAGCATGCTTTATCAGTGTGTGGGCAGCCTGGCCATTGTAAGGGGGCCCGGTAATCACGTGTCAAGGCTTTTGTGCGAAGTGTAGGAGTCAAACAAATAAGACGCATGGTTACAAACCTGTGAACATATTGTTTAGTGGGAGGATATTCAGCGCCTTGTCCAGATATGATGCGGGGGACGTTGTTGGTTATTTATACTTTTTTTAAAATATGATGTACGAATTGCCTTTTGTTGGAATACGATATGTAGCAATATCTCATCTATGGTAAATAAAATTCAAAGTGTAATTTAGTGGAAACTATTTTATCTTTTACATTGATGTGGACTATATTTAAGGATCAGATATAATCGGTTTGTGGCGAAATCCGATTTTGATTACTTGAAAAAAAGTTGTTCAATCATAATTGTTCAAAATGCTGATACCAATCAAACTTTTAGTAGCACAGAGCTTACCCGAAAGTTTTTAACGTGTGGTTTATAACTTATGTTCTTTCTGAAAAGTTTCCCAGAATGTTGAGCTTTTCCTATTTATTTATTTTAGATTAGAATGTATATTCTGGATCTTGTCGAGATTTGATGTAGAGGAATCAAGCAGTGGTTATTTATTTTTCTTTTTAGAATTTGATAGACGAATTTTTTTTTGTCTTATAGTAGTTTTTTTCATACAAATTAATTTCAGTTTTTCGTAAAAATAAAATGCAAAGAGTATCTAAAAAATATTTTACATTTGATATCGAGATGAACAATTATTAATGATTAGATCTAATCTTTTTGTGCCAAGATTAGTTTCGTAATTTTCTTTGTAATTTGGTTGAATTAGAATTGTTCAAAATGTTCAAAGCCAGAAACTTTTAGTTGCACAAAGCCTTCACAATTTTTATAACAGATATTTTGTCATGAGAATATCCCAGAACATTGAATTTTCTCTTTATTTATTATAGATCTGAATAGATTCTTTGAATTTTCAATTCTATATATGTTTTTAAACATTTTGTTACCTAAAATTTAAAATATATATGTTACAATTAAATTTATATAACAGATACTTTGTCATGAGAATATCCCAGAACGTTGAATTTTCTCTTTGTTTATTTTAGATCTGAATAGATTCTTTGAATTTTTAATTCTCTATATATTTTTAAGCATCTTGTTATCTAAAATTTAATATATATATATATATATTACAATTAAATCTTTAGAATAAATGAACTTTATCTTCAGCGATATACAGTTCAAAATAAATACACGCTCTGACAATTATAATTTTTAGCTCAAATATAGGGAGTTTAGAGAAATAATTTTAATTCAGTTAGAGATAATTTTTTTCATTGTTAATTAAAAAATTTTTTGTAAATCAGATAACTTTGAAACATATATTTCGTCCGTGAGCATACGGAAAAATCTGAATGGCCGGTCTCTCTCAACAGTAAACATTGGAGAGATTGTAGTTGAGTATTTAGGCCAATCGCCAGCAGTGTTACAATCTTTCCCTTAGGAAGTACATCCCGTCATATATAAAAGGAACCACCCGCCCATTCCCTTCTTTTCCTTTACATATCAGAGGAGCGAGAACCAACCACATGAGAGAAGCTTCTAATCTTCAATTACAAGGTTCCTCCCCCAATTAGAGTACAACCCAGATTACGTAAAATAACATAGTACTGCGCAACGCATGCAATATTTTATGATTTAATATATTATTATTATTATTATTATTATTATTATTATCTAAATTACAAAGTTCCTCTCCCAATTAGAGTACAACCCAGATTACGTAAAACAATAAATATTATATAAATAAATAATAATTAATAAAAATAAACAATAAATATTATATAAATACATATATAATATTTATTTATATTCTAATATTAATTTATTATTATTATTATTATTACTTAATATAAATATAAATATTACTATATTTATTATTATTAATTTAGTTTCATTTAAAATTTTATTATAATAATGCACGATAAAATATTTTATTATGTTGTGCTCTACTATATAGTGTGAATGTCCTATAATAATGTTCAATATTGTGTAATATATTTGTTATTTGGAAAATACACGTAACTTTTTTGCGTGTAATAAATTATACATATTACTTCTAAAATGCTCGTTACTCTATGAAATAGTTAAAATAGATAATTACTTTGAAAGAAAGAATTCTAGAACTAATAGACTTTTATAACAAAATAAGATTTTACAGACAGTTCAATATTTTTATTTTTTTAATAATGTCAAAAATATTCTTAGGTAAAAAACACACGCACCAAAAATCTACTATACTTTAAATGATGAATGAAAGCATTTTTAAAAAAAAGAGGATTAAATGTAATTTAAACTAGAATTATATGCTTCAAAATAAACATTGATTAAGTATTAAAAAATAAATGCAAAAATAAAAGATGAAACAGAAACGATCCATTAGTTTGATGTCAGAGATTACATTTCAAGCAACAACAATAAAAATGAAACTTCAATGTTCCTTCAAAAATTAACTGAAATCTGATTAAAGACCGTAATTGAAATCACAAAATAAATTAATCAGGTTTCATTAATGAATGAGATGCCTTTTAAAAAGGCTTAAATGCAATTTAATTCCGAGATACCCGAGGATATCTAAAGAAATAATTAATAAGATAAATAAAATCTTCCATTCCTTAGTTTGTATTGTTCAGTTTCATTCAATTATGATGCTACGAGATTTAATGTAAAAAGAATTATTTAATTAAAATTTAAAATATTTCAATACAAAGCAAGCTCTGATTCTACATATTCAATGACTGCATTAAAAATAAATTGCTGTTTTCATATAACGACCAGATAGTTAAATCGAAAAATTAAAAAAAAATGTTTAAATATAATGTCGTTTAGCGTGTTTTATGAAAGA
This sequence comes from Argiope argentata, assembly GCA_026289955.1. Lineage (NCBI taxonomy): Eukaryota > Metazoa > Arthropoda > Arachnida > Araneae > Araneidae > Argiope > Argiope argentata. The sequence continues at coordinate 10,981,708 of JAOUZG010016644.1, read as the reverse complement.
AAGATATCTGGTTTCGACAAGAGGTATCAAAAAGTATAATTAGAAAATTCCACTTTTTTAAAACTAGGGAAGAAATCTATAAGTTTTCAAAGGACACTATCAGCCATAGGAGGATTCTCAGGAAAATAAAATGAAAAACTTATTCCCTTTACCTTGATCGAGCGGAGAATTAAAAAAAAACCAAATCTTCTTTTAATTCAACCAATTTAGGGGAAAGAAAAAAAAAATTAATGAAACTCCAAAAACGTGGAACTAATAGAAAAGGGAAGAAAGCTGCTAAGCAATTAATTTTCTTAAATTAAGCAAGCTGCTTGAGATGTTCCTCGGGAACAAATGGTTATTAAATTACCTAACTTTTCACATTACTTTACTTTTCAAATGGTAAGATTTTAGAAAAAAAATTACTTTGTACAGTGTCCGAATAATTAATATGCACGCAAAATTGATGAAAAATTGGCTCCATATTTCAGCGCCAACGAAATAGATAAGTTTTGAGAACCCTAACCAACTATAATAAACATACATATTTTTTATGCTTCTAATCAAATATTCAATTCAAAATTGTAACTATTCCATTACATATTTCTAATCAGCTGTTCAGTTTTGAAAACGTTTTTCGTATATTGCAATGAAAAGCAATGGCAAAATGATTTAAATGGAAATAAAACTAAATTAAATAATAAGATTAATCAAGCTATTTTTATTTGTTTAAAAGTTCAATAAGAAATCTACGAAAACGAAACGAGTTTTGATTATTCAAATAGAATTAAATACTAACAGTAATCAAGTTATTTCATTTTTTTAAAAAAA
>JAOUZG010016644.1:10953842-10970702 GCA_026289955.1 Argiope argentata | reverse complement strand
AAATGGATAAATAAAATATCTTACTTTGAATTTGTTAGTAAAATCTAAATAAGCAAACCCAGCTTTCGGAAGTTCTGACACATTTTCACACGTCATTGCAGTGTATTAGTATAAAATAACTGAATTTGGTTCCATTTCTTTCTTTCAAGAAGTAATTTAATTATAAGAATGTATGCTTTTGGTAGATTAGTTGTATAATAATTCAATAGTACATGACTAAATAAAATATATTACTTTGAATTTGTCAATAATTCAGTAACTTTTGATTTTCTCATGTTATAGTTAATTTGAAGGTAGGATAAAAAGTTGATTTGATTTTTAAGTTGGATTTGTTAGTTTAAGACATTTCGGATTTTAAATCTATTGTGTATGTTCTAAAAACCATATTTACACAAAAATGAACTGAATAAAAAAAATCAATGAAAATTTTCATCCTTTTTTTAAGAATCTTTGAACATTAAAATATAGATTCTCTTATTAATTTTGAAATTTAATGATTTATCTTCGTATTAAAATCATATACCATTAATTTATTTTGCCCTTTTTTTCAAGGTATTATTTTTTTAAATCACAAATTATTATTCACTTCATTTAGTAGAATTTAATATTTCTTTTAAATTGTGTATTATTTATTGGAACTATAAGTTATTAAAATTTCAAAATTTAAAGCTTTTTTTACTGTAATTGATGATATAAAAATATTCATTTTTGTTGCATTTATTTTTATAACCAGATTGTCTGAATTTAATTTTTTTTGGACTAATAGAATTTTTATATTTATAAGTTCAGTCTTCATACAGCTAATATATCTTATAAGAAACAAATTAATCTCTGAGTGCATTATTTGCGTTAAAATTATATTAATAGAATATTCAAAAGACATGATGCAAAGCTGATGAAAAAATACATATTCAAAATATAGAACATTAAAGGCGTTGTGTTCTTCAAAGCTATATCCAAACGTTGCCAATGACATTTTATTAATCTTGAGAGTAACTAAATGGTTCTAAATATCATTTTTTCTCATTTAGATGAGCGCAAATAGTTGTTCTTAAACGCTTTCCAAAATTTTTGAAATTTTTAATGCGAGTTATTTAAAATAATATCACAAATAAATTATATTATATAATTTGATTGCTGTGATATATCTTGTAATGAAATGATATGTATCTTTGTTTGTGATGGTATTAATATTAAAACATTTTTCTTTAAATAAGAGCAACTAGTTATCATTTAATATCTTTTATAATATTTTAAATTCGGATAACTTCAAGATAATATCAAAAATAAATTCTTTAAAAATATAATTTAAAGGCTACAATAAAGGTCTTAAGAAAATACTTGGCAACAATACTTGTGTCAATTATTTTCTTACTTTTCATTTTTAAAACAACAGCATTGTCGCCTCTTAATATTTTTTTAATACAAAATTAAATGAGAATCGTCTGCAAATTGTACCATCCCCCAAATTATTAAACATAATATGATACAATATATCTTTTAAGAAAATAATGTGCATTCTTTATTTTCTTTAATAAAAAAACTTAAATGATTTATAGATAAACATTTAAAAACGCGATAATGTTCTTCTTACATTAAAACAATTCCCTCACAATCATGCTCCTATTTCAAAATTACCCCTTAATTACCCACAAAAGCAACGTACTAAATAATTTAATGTCCCCAAAATATTTATCACCTTAAAAAAATCAGTAACAAACACATAAACCTTTTCTAGGCCCTATTCAGCCTAGATTCTTACATTTAATTTACTGAATAAAAGCAAGACCACTTTTTTATTCCATTATTCCCCTACACAATTTGCATTCCTTATATTTCATGGTACATTTACTCTTCTGCTTTGGTGACAGGGTCTAGTTTATAACCTTATGGGATTTTCCCCATTTAACCTTCGCTTGCTTAAACCGTCCACCCCTTTTTTAGCCTCTTTTTTAAACTTCAGAAATTCGCTGAAGCAACAACGTTTCGCATTATACTTTCCCCTATCCCTTCTTTTAAAAAAATTGGTGAGTGTACAACGTACCTTTGTGGCCAATGGTGTTTTAAACGGCGCTATAGCCAGGCTTTTATTGTCAGCTTGGATGTGTGAATGGGAATTGTTGAGCTCAAACACAAAGGTCGAGTCGGGTGAATTTTTTCCGTGGTCTTCTTTTATTATATATATATTCTTTTTTATTTGGATTATACTTTTTTGCACTTTTTTAAAACTTTTGTATTGATTTATAGAATAAAATGATGTGTCATCTTCGTTCGAAGCAGATTTAGTAATTTATGACTTATTTGTGTGTGTGTGATTAGGAGAGTGGTTCTTTTATACATTGGCAATTTTACATCGTTGCCAGAGTTTGGAAGAAATATCATTGGAAACAAACTATGAGATTATCGGAAATCGTTTGTTTGCATGAAAAAAAAAAAAACTACGAGACCAATAGAAAGATGAATGTATTGTTAAAATAGAATAACTAAATAAATCGGTTATTTTAAAATCTCTATAAAAATTACGCTCTGAGATTACAGAAGTATCGAAAAAAATCAAGAAAAATTATCAATAAAATAAAAAATAAGTTTATCTTCATTTTATTTTATACTAGACACCTTTGACAATTAGATGTTCGCCGATTATTAGATGTCTGTGAACTATTCTGTAGATTCCAAAATTAAATTGAAATGCAATTTTACAAATTATGAGACAATGTTTCATACTTTTATAATCTTTAATTCAATGAATATCGTTTGGATTCATTTCTGCTAATGGCAATAGATAAATATGTTTGTTTGCAAGCACAAAGATTTCTTGGAATTAAAAAGTAATGTTCGTTTTCTCTTCATAAGTAACCTTATCTTCGAAAACAGCTCAGATTTTATGTAAATGCGAATTTATAACTCGGTCATAGAACATTAAATCATGGCTGAATGGGAACATTAAAAGGAACATTAAGTGATGGCTAAAAGACTTGTATATGTTTTACATCAAAGAAAAAGTGTGCATGATTAAAAAAAATCCAACATTTACAGATCGTTTATTTATATGTATGGGCAACTTTTATCTTTTTCAAATACTCCCGATATAAAACCATTCTATATTTATACGTGGGAGGGTGGGGGTTTACTTGAAAAACAGAATTGAAGAGGCTATAGTTCTCATCATCGGAAAATTAAAAAAATCTTATAATTATAATAACATACCTCAACAAAATGTTTTAGAACTAATTTCTAGATATTAAATTTTTCCAAATAGTATTTAATTTTCCTTGGCGTAATTATTCTATGAAATTTTAAATATTTTCAATTAATAAGTATATTTTTTGCATTGAAAATCCTTCAGAAAATTTTTATGCTTTTGACACATATTTTGAAATCTAAAATATGTGATCCTTGCTGATTGTCGAATTGTTTCACTTTCATAAGCTCACATTTCTTATCACTAATCAATTATTATAGCCAAACACATTTTTACACAAATTTTGCTAACTGTATAAAAAATGTAAAATTCAATTAATTTTTAACTGAAAACTAATTGAATTATTTTTTACGTTTCAAGCGCATTTGCACTGAAATGAGATTTCAGTCGCTTTTGCACAACTTGGGATTTAAATTGAAATACTCCCACAGGAACAAAAATATGTAAATTTATTCTAAAAAAATCTAGTACAAAAATTAGCCTCGAATAAATCCCTAAAGTAAATTATTCGTAAAATATTTTATATCACATATAATTAAAAATTGGTTATAAGGATTTTTTTCTATTTTATCACAATTGTGAAAAGATTTTCATCAGCTGATATTAATATACCGATCGGATTATCAAGAATTATTGCTCATAGGGCGTGTTAGATTCAAGAAATGTTCGGGCTAAAAGGTTAATTCTTAAATTGGTTTTAAGTGATTATTTGATACATTACATATTATTAGCTGCTCTTTCTCTATCCAATAAGTGAAAATGTTATTGTATTTAAATTTAAGCAAAATAAAAAGATTAAAATTAAATCAGCTATGCATATTTCAATGTATCATGTCAGAACATAATTTCATGAACGGCCAAATACTATGTGTTCGCGCAAGTTAAATTATATTTTTAATCATCTTAATTATATTCATTGAATGAGTCACTTTAGTATTGCCAGCGATCCAACAAACTTTGTCTCGCATTGATTGTTAAAAAAATATCCCATTTCCTATTTATTTCATTTCACATAATCACGTGCTCAAAATGATATTTTTCTAGGTTTTATTCGCTGTAGTCATTAAGTTATTTTTTAAAAAATCAGAGCTTTTGTAAATGGGTTGGCAACGTTATTAAAAGCTGATTTTTTTTAAATGCTTGTGCAGATAATAAAATTGCAATGTTTCGCTTGCGATTTTTCTTATTTTTTTGCAACTGATCATTCACAAAATAACATCATGTTCTGACATGATAACAAGTGATGTAAAAAAAATTTAGGCAAGTCATACTTAGGTCAACAAAGAAAAATTTCATTTTAGTTACTTTTTATTAAATAACTACAACTAACATAAATAATTTATCACAAAATTATGTCTCTCCAAAACAAATTAAAGTCCGTTTCCGTTGAGAATATATCAGAACATACTGGACATGCGTGAATTTTTATCGCTAATTGACAACGAAAATGCGTGAATTTTTTATGCCTGTTGGACTAACGCAATCCAGATTAGAAACTTTTATTTTTCCTTTCTCTGCATTATTTTAATTCAAAAATATTTCAAAATGAATCCGAAAAATCTATGAAATAACAATGTTTAACTTTAAATGCATCTAACACTTAGAAAAAAAACACAGAGAAAAATGGGGAAAACTGAATTTTTACTCATTTGGCTGTAAGAAAACGAAGATTTTTTGTGGGAAAGTTAGTTTTTAATTAAATAATAAAAATTAACCAAACTAATGAATAAATAATTGAAATAACTGTATTATCATCAAGTGTCATCCACTACAAGTTTAAAAAACTATTTGAACTTGAGTGGATGAATAAAAAGTTTTTTATTAACGACTGAAAATTTGAACAAGATTTATATAGTGAGAATATGAACTAATTATAGCAGGAATTTCAAAAAGTACTTTTTGCCGTACATATGAATATATTTCTTGCTTAATCAGCAGTAGCCAGCTGAGTAGCGTTAGTCTCATATTTATTAACTTTATGAGGGAGTGTTTACAGGGGGGAAAACAATAAGTTCGATTTTTGGGGGCTGATTTCTGAAACATCTCATATGTGGTCCAAGCAGGTTTAGTAAAACTTCAAGCAATAAGTCGACAAATATACTCTACCAGCCATAAAACTGAATCTTGATTTTTTTTCTCTTTACGTTGGATTTTAAAGAATTCCAAATTTATGGATTCCAAAATTAAAGGAAACTATATTCATTGCACCTACATTTTTTTAAAAAAAATTTCATTTCATATATTAAATATTTTATTAAAAAATTTGTCGCACTCCCCATACATTGAAAAATAAGTAGAATATTGATGCATTAATTAATAACAAATAAGGATTTATTAATAAATTATAATGGTGAAATTTTTATTAATATGTCATAATTTTCAGTGCTATTACTTCCATTATTGGATGATAAAAAAAAGAATAGCCTATATGCTTTTACAGCAAAACCATAATAATGGTCTATAATGGTAAACAGTTTTATCTCACAAAATAACAGTTTAAAATTTTATATTGTCTCTATGCGTGCTTTACAAATCTCGCCAACAAAAAACGAGCCAAATCAATTCTTCCTCTCTTCGGAGCCGCTCTGTAATTGGTCAGGAGGCGAGGCAAGATGACGACTCAACAGGTGAATGTCTCTGTTAGCTGATTAATGGCTTGGCTGATGGCAATCAAGTTGGCGACGCCAATTGATCGCGTTAAATGCTCTTTAAATGCGTTTTTCTGGCGACGGACGGACCACACCCAAAGATTATACATCTTATGAATTTTAAATATTTGCGATAGGTGTGAAAGAGTTGCGATCTTGTTTTCCGGGGATTCTTTTTTCCTCAAAAGTAATTATTAAGGATCCCGTGGTGGGTTGAGCGGAATATTGATGACTGACTAAGATTAGGAACAAAAAGTGCGTAACGTGTGGGTTTTCTCTTGCATTGTATTTAAAATGGAATGAATGGCGTTTGTATTGAATTGTGTTGGAAGTCATAATCTTGCTCGATTTTTGGTTTTTTCAGTTTTCTCGACATGATGAATTGCCTATGGAACTAAGCATCACTCATGTTGAATGATTAATTAATCCTGCACAACATGTTTTTTCAATTATTGACAAAGAACTTTTGAATAAATAAATATAAAAAGTGTACAGAAAAAAAATTGTTTTGAAATTTATCTAAAGCTTAAATATATAGTTTTCAAGTAATAAAGATGAAAAGCTTTTAAAAGAATACTTTTTTTGAATACTATAAGGCGCTGAATTTTTTTATTGAACTAAATAAATTATCAGAACTATTAATGATCTGGAAAAATTATCAAAATGAGAGTAACATTCCTGGTAAATTTGAATGTTACTCACATTTATAGTTCATTTCTGTTTTTTAAATAAATATTTAGATTTTTTTAAATACTACTAACGGTATCTTTATATTCGCATATCTGCTTTCAATTCCTCAAAGTTTTACTAATAGGCTAATAGTTAAAAAATGATATTTTACTGTAAATAAATATGTTTTTTAAACAGTTGTTTCGAACATTTAAGTGGGGTTTTTTTGCGTAATTATTTTCAAATTGCATTGCATTGAATTTACAAAATATAATAAAATGTCATGGTTAATTTTTCTTAAATTATCAATCAAATCTCTTCAAATTTTAATTAAAATCAGTTGACTAACAGTTAATTGAAAAAAATTAAAAAGTATTTCGATAAAAATAGGCTAATAATTTTTTTAATGCCTCAGTATAATTACATTTCTCTTATTTATTTAATTCTTTGTATTTTATTAAATATTAAGAATAAATAGATGTTTTATTTAAACTTTCTTTATCTCTGAATTTTTATATTTTATTAAAATTATTTTTTATAATTTTATAAAATAAAATTTATTATATTTCTTTTATATAATAAATTTATATAAAAGAAATATGCTATATGGTTAAAGAAAATCTGGTTCGCTTTCTTTGTTTAAATGCCTCGCTTTGAAAGCTGGCTTATAGAATTATTTGTTCAGTGACAAAATTCGTTTCATTCACTATCTTAAAAAGGATTTTCAAACAAATTTAATTTGTTTTATATAGATTTATTGAATTAAAAAAAATCTTCAATTCTGGGGAAGTGATATTTTTATTTAACTGTTTAGCTAAGCTTTCTATTCAATTTTTCAAACTATTGCTCCCGATATTCTTGACAACATTTAGAGATTATTTTAATTTTCAAAAAAATTGTAAAAATATTTCATTCCACAGAATTACAAACAGAGCAAATTTCATAAGAATCTTTTCTGTATTAAAAAAGCATCTTTTGCTGAAATGACATAAGACTGCATTGTTCTGAAAAGAAAAATCTTCATTTTCATTCACCCTTTTATTTTAACTATTATTAATCGTTCTCATTCACTGTACCAATCCAATTTTTTTGAGTTTTTTTATGTTTGTTTGAAAATTATATCTCATAAAATTCATATCTTTTATGAGGAAAAAAAATTCATATCTTTTATGAGGAAAAAAAATTCATATCTTTTATGAGACTCAATATGAGTGAAATGCCGAGTAAAATTTATTGTATAATATTTCTTTACAAAATGGTTTAAGAATATTATGATATTGAATTCATTGTGTTTGATAATCAATAATAGTTTCTATTAAATTCAATTTAATTAAATAAATAAAATGCATTAAATAAGTGAAAAATAATAGATTTTTACTGTAATTGCATCCGTGGTTTTATATCATTTATTTGTGTTTGAGGTCAAAAAATATTTGCTCGAATATATGTCTTCATTGATCATTTTTTAAATGAGAAGAGACATTTTCTTTTTCAACCGCTTAACTGTTTTTTCCGTATGCTATCCGTGTATCGATTTATCGAATTTTGATATTGTAAGCAAAAAATAAGCTATTCATAACGATTATAATTAAATAATTAAATTGCTTTTAATGCATAGATAAGTCAAGTGTATTCCATTAATTCCCATTTGAATCACATTAGGAAAGTATTCCTGAAATAGAAGATGGCATCCTATAAGACGGTTAAAAAAAGCATTTAAGTTGTTAAATAGAGCAAAGTTATTTGATAATTTATATATTTTTTTGTATACATAAGAAATTATCCTAATGGGCAGCTTAAAAAAACAGTACTATCTTTGATGAAGATTAACCTGTTAACTTCCATACCCCACTGTTCTACAGAACAACTTATGGAATCCTATCAGTTAACACAATAATTTTAAGTATTGAAGAGACTAAACTTGTTGTATAGTATTTAGAGAAAGAATGCAGATTTCTATAAAATTTCTGAATGAAATTTGGCTACTTCCCATTAGTGTGCATTTTGACATGAAAATTCATAAACTGAAAGTGAAAAATCATAAAATTTACATGCATGAAATTTGACATACTGTTTTATCCCCAGACTTATCAATTAAATGTCAGTTATGATTCTAGGCCTGATGGGATCTATATATCATTATTTTCATTTGTTTACTTTTGAATTCAATGTGTAAGATGGCTCTATTAATAATCCGGCATCTTTTTGAGATAGAAATTCACAATTATTGCAAAACATTTTGTACTTAATAGATTAAAGAGAAATGCTAAATCTATTGTCAACTGTCTTCCTCATACTTTGAAAACTTAAAACCAAATACTCATGCATACAAAAAAAATGCTGTTGTTACTAATGGCACTTGCCATGGACAAGCGTTCTCACGGCTGTCAGCGATTTTAAGCCAAATGAGCGTCTCTTGTTTTTGAAGTAGTGCCAACTACGACTTAGCTACTCACTCAGAAAATTCGCTTGTACAGCCCCTCTTTACAAGGAGAATATATAAAGGAAAATTTTTTAAGGATATCAGTTTTACAAGTATAAAACCTATATAGAATAGTTTGAAGTATCTAACAAATAAAGAATATAATACAGAGAAGAATACTTGAAATATTAGCAGTGAAAATGCTCTCTTAATATTATTTTATCATTTGTTGAAGTTTGAAAGAATGTAACTACTGTTTTTTAAAAGATAATTTTTACAAATTTAATTTACATTTTTAATAGGTTTTATTTCTGAAAATGACTTTTATTTCTATTAATTTATTTATTAAAGTTTCACAAAACTAATAAACGTGAGTAAACAAAAATATTTTTTCTATCTTTTGCTTCAAATACGTCATGTAGTTAAATGTCTGTCTCTAGTGAGATTATAATAATTTCGAAATTAATTAATCTGTTGATTGTGATATTCATTTTTTTGAGTGAATATTTCTAATATTTTTAATATTAAGTAAACTTTTCAGATTTTTAAAATTATTATGATAATTTTATTTTAAAGATATCTTAAAAAATGAACAGGTGTTATAGATTTTGAATAATATTTTACTTTTTTTAGAAAATGGTATCCATATCTGACAACAATTGTTTCTAAGTCTTTATGGATTTTTTAGAAAATAACTTCATTTCATTTATAATTTTATATCAGTTAAGGATAAATAAGAAAGTGCTTATAATTATGAGCCTAAAGAAAAAAAAATATTACAAAAATTTTCAAAATTCTTTATACGTATCTCTAATTCGAATTTCGCAATATTATTCGTCTGTTTATTTTGTTACTTTTTAAAACATTAATTATGGGAAATGATAGCAAAAACTGAAAATACATATTTAGCATCTTTATAACACCTAGTAATATAAAATAATAAGTTATAAATTATATATAGTTGCTAAAATAATAAAAAACATTTTTTTTAAAATATTAAATCAAAAGAAAAATAATGCACTGGAAGGAAACTGATATAATTGAAAAGCTAATATTTTAACTTTGGTTAAAAATAGTTTTATCTTTGTAATATGTTTCAAAGTTATTGAGAGAAATCATTAATTTTTTAATTAATTTTTAATTAAAAATCTATTTAAAATTTTAATTTTTTTCTTGATGTGCATTTATTATCGAAAAAATAATTGCACATTCTATAGGACATATATTGTATTCTATAGGACATTTTGAACAGCTTTTGTTCAAAGTAGTTTGTGATTAGTAGGTTAATTATAAAATCTCAAGAGAATTTTCTTTGATGTTAAAGAAGTAATGAACAAAGCTTGAATAAGGTTATATTTTCTGATTTCTAGAGGCTTGTTTTCCTTCTGTAGAAAACATTTCATTCATTCTGCATCGACATGGGGAGTTTGGCATATTTAAATATTTTTAATAAAAGTGACGACATTTAAAAGACAATTTTGCGTGAAATTACGATTTTTTAAATTTAATTTTCTAAATGTTTGAGATAGTTACTTTATAAGGTCGTTAAAATTTTGTTTCTAAGTTTCTTTTTAGAAAGTTATGAGCATTTTTAAATTTCCTGTAACATAGTTTTAGTACTGCCCTATATTTTCTGATTCCATTACCTCAAATTCTAATCGATGATAGAATTTTCTTGTAAAATATTTCGTAAATTAAAATCCAATGCATATTTTTTGTTCAAATTTGGAGTATAATTTTTTAAATATTTTATGAATATTCTGAAATATTTTGGAATATTCCTTAATCTCAATATTTCTGAACTAGAAACTAAGAAATCTATAAATGCATTTCGAAATATTTTGCTTATGTTTAAATGCTAATTCAAGCATGAAAAAAAGAATTGAAAACTTTGTGTAATTTATCAGTTGGACTTAAATATTTAAAGAATGGATAGAAAATACAGCTTATTTTTTTTAAGTTCAAGAACAAGGTAATATATTATTAAGTTATCAGCAACAAATAAATAAATTAATTGATGAACCTCTAAAATAGAATGCTTTGCGCACATTTTTAGACAGAAAAAAAAACTTTTGTCGTTAACTTATGTATTTGGGTTTTGATCTTTTTCATGCAAAAATTCAAAAATACAAAAAAATGTTACAACAAATGAAAAGAAAAGAGTTAAATTAATCATCCAATTATTTTCACGATACGGTGGATTTCAAAAAAATCTTAATATGGAAGACCACCAGAAAATCAAGGTTTAAAGAATAATGGTTGATAACTAACCAACATTCTCTGCACCAAAAAAATAATTTAATTAGAAAATATGAAATATGAATGAGTTAGAAATAAAATTCAATACATGTATTTATTACAAAGAGGATTCAATTGATAAATAAGCTTACTTATTAGATTAAAAAATTCACCATTAATTAATTAAAACCTTTAGTCAGAATAATGGATTTTCGATTTTCAATCAAAATCTATCATAACTTAGTTTTAAAACGCAGAGTTTCTGTCGAAAAATGAGTAACTTCTGCGGAACCCTTTTTGTTTAAAATAAAGAAAATGCAAATCACCACTGCTCTCCTTTTGTGCCATTCTCCCCATACCCCCTTCCGAGCGAATGTGCACTCCCCTTTTGGGGAAGCACACACCTGCTGGAATCTTGTCTTCGCATCAAATCTCTGGGTCGGGCTTTCGAAATAAATAGTTTAAGCATCCAGTGAACTTCTGATTGGCAATCACTTTCCAGGGAAATTGCCTTTCCAGAGAGAAATGAAGTCGTTATTAAAAGAGGGGGGGGGGAGGATGCAAAAATAAGAGTTTCCTTCCTCTTCTGATTCTAATTAAGCCGTCTCTCACACCAGCACCGAGAGATATTCGAATCGTTTGACAAGCGCATTTTTGTTCGAAATGACGACCACCTGCTCGCTTGCTCTTTTGTTTTGCTTGCGACTGCGCTTCGTAGAGTCAGATGTTTTTCTTCAACCGTATTCAGATATTGAAATTTATATTGTTTTCCTCTTTTTTCTAAAGGTTTTGGCATTTTTTTTCACACTTTTATTTAAAGTGACTTGTATCATCAAATCGGTTTTTTTTCTTTAATTTTTCATTGATTTCTTCCTATTATGTTAGTGTTTTGAAATTTTGTATAGATGCTTATTTCCAATATAAATAAGGTATCCAATATAAATAAGGTCCAATATAAATAAGGTCCAATATAAATAAGGAACCTAAGTGATAGTGAGTTTGAAAGTTTAAATTAAATTTTGGGCCATTTAAAATTAGAGCCATCTGCTTACAAATCTGAAGAGGGGGAAACGACTTTATGATTCCGTTATAATTTATGATAATAAATTATAAAATAAAATAAAAAACGTAAAAAACCAAATAAATAAGAAATTGATTATTAGTACACTATTAAATTAATTCTTTATTGAATATCTTTTTATTCAAATTTTGTAATTAACCATTTGCACTCCGATGGTTCCTCTGACTCATCACTCAAGATTGTGCAACATTTTGATGTTTTATTTTTTTAAAATTTAATTGTTAAAAACGCCTACATAATGGTTAAGAGATGTAGATTAATTTTTCAAAAATATTCGGCTTAAAAGAATTGTGTATATTTGTCTTTCCCAGCAATAAACAAATCTTTGTATTAAGTAATAATTTTGCATCTAATTATTTTTCGGAGTGCAAAGAATTAAATTAGTTTAGATTAATCCCATTCAACATGTCTTGGTATGTAAATATTGAATTAAATCAAAATCGAATTTAATTTAAAATGTTAAAAATCATCCACATACACCGTCAAATGTAGTACAAATGCCTTTTCCATCTTTAGATTAGATTTAGTTCTTATTTCTTTCTTCCTTTTTTTTCTTTCGAACGCTAAATGCACAATATAGAATGTGGGTTCAATAAGAAAGGCAAACAAATGTAATAGGATGCTATAATTTTTGCTAATTGTTTTGCATTATAGAATTAATTGTTAATGATTCAATTAGAAACTGTAACAGAAACAAAAAAAAATCTACTAACCATCTTTTCTCCGTTAATAGTATTGTATCAGACATCCTCTTTTACTATTTATTTTCCTATTATTGGTTTCAAACTTAAAATTTTTTTTGAGAGTAATGACTTTTGGTCAACCCCCCCCCCCCCAAAAAAAAAATTCTTGTAATTGTAGCACTAATTATAAAACGTTATTTTATTTACAGCTGATAAAATCTAAATCTTGTGACTTGTTAAAACCTATGCCCCACTTAGTTATTTTGTTTTTAAAATGAGTAAATATGAAGAAATTCATTTGAATTATATGGAAAACCTGTTTGACCATTTATAGAGTTGATCATACAAAAGTTTGATGAAAAAATAAGGCCAGAAAACTCAAAAAACATTATATATTCATATATCCATTACTATAATTAATTAATTAATTTTTTTAGTTAAATCTCTTATGCATATTTCAGTCTATCATGGCAGAACATAGTTTCTTGAACGGCCAAGCACCATGTGCTCGTGCAAGTTAAATGATATTTTGATTCCTTTTAATTGTTTCATTGAATGAGTCACTTTAGTATCGCAAACGATCCAAAAAAGTGTCTCGGATTTATTGTTAAAAAAAATATCACACTTCCTACTTATTTCATTTCATATAATCACGTGCTCAAAATGACATTTTTCTAGGTTTCGTTTGCGGTAGTTCTTAACTTTAAAAAAAAATCAGAGCTTTTGTGAATGCAATGGTACATTTTATTAAAAGCTAATATTTTTGAGATGCTCATGTAGGTTATAAAACTTTTATTTTTCGCCTACGAATTTTTGTTGATGCCAAGACCCTCCAAAAACTACATCATGTTCTGACATGATAATAAACAAATTATAGAAACATAGATTCCAAACAAGATTCAAATTCCTCTTTCGTCAAACTTAAAACTTCACTCAATTCACATTTCGATTTGACATCGATAAATTCAAATCCCCCCAGCGAATAAAACGTGAGGACAACATCTTCACATCCCAGGAAGTGAACAAATATCGCTAATCGTCTTTTCCGGCAAGTATTCGGCACCATTTCATTTTCGCCGAAAAGACACCCTTTTCGGACATTTTAATCCTTTAAGACTTGACTTCCAATGCTTCGGTCGGCCATCTCAATTCCCCGGCGGATTCAACACGCGACAAATCCCTCTATAATGATGAATTTAGATAATGAAATATTCCCTCCCCCCTTTCCCACCCCTACTAGATCCCTCCTTGGACAATTCGCAGCTACATCATTTCAAGGGACTACTTTTAAGTGGTTGCAGTTTGGAAGAGGACATCAGATCTCGCAAGTGGAACACGTGGATGAACTTTCATTATCGAAATGATATCGTTTGTAACTTTCTCCTCCTCCCCCCTCGATGCAGTAATTCTTTTATGTTCTATCTCAACATGGACACACGTTAATGGGGAGTTGGGAGGGGTTCTGGAATCGATTGGTGAGAAGGTGAGGGTCACGGTTGCAAAAGCAACAGTGGGAATGAGGGGGAGGGAGACTAAGGTAAAAAGCAATGTTCTCTTGTCTCTGTTTCTCGTTTTGTAGCCATCCTCCACTACTCTTATATTCAGCCAAATATCGCGCACCCTTGTGGTTGCTCCCTTTATAAAGTACGCCAAGTCGCCAAAGTTTATTCATCGGAGAATATTGAAATATGATAGTAATAGTTTTAAAGAAGGTAATGTTAAATGTTTTTTTTAGTAAAAATTGTTTTTCCGTCTAATAACAAGCGGGTATTTTGAAGCATCGCTCTAATTAGTATCTTTTAAGTTTAAGATATGTCCGATGTACTCACGAAATTATTCAGTGTTTTGAATAACGGATAATATTATGATGGTACCACAATAAAGTTGTTGAATATTTTTATCAATAGGGTATACAAACAATTAGGAATTTCATTGAGTTTCAAGTAAAATATTATCACATGCTGTATTTTGAAAAGTTTTATGTAT
Organism: Argiope argentata; assembly: GCA_026289955.1. Lineage (NCBI taxonomy): Eukaryota > Metazoa > Arthropoda > Arachnida > Araneae > Araneidae > Argiope > Argiope argentata. The sequence goes on along the minus strand of JAOUZG010016644.1, from coordinate 10,955,773 downwards.
ATTTAAAGAGGTTAACTTGTTTTGCTTACTCTGTAAGCAACTCTGTTGCTTATCTGTATTAATATACTTCCTCTGTTGCTTATCTGTATTAATATACTCTGTTGCTTATCTGTATTAATATACTTCCAATAATGAGTTTTTTCTGAAGATATAAAAAACAATGTTTCATATTTTCATAAAACAATTTTTTCATAGACAATATGTAATGTTTTGGTTGTTGTTTCTAATAGTTCTTTCCATAGACAAGCTTGATGATATAGTCAATCGTCATCATAGTTGTAGTCATAGTTCGAGGGTGCGTCTCTTGTTTTGAATAGAGCCAATTAGGGTGAAGAGTACGTTTTAACTACTCACACATCACATTCGCTTGCACAGCCCCTTTTTACAGGGGGGGGGCATTCACATATTTCATAGATAGAACAGATGAAGAACAACCATGCCCAACCAGGAATCGAGCCCAGGACGCTCAGATCAAAAAGAAGAAGCGCTACTTCTGTGCCAGGATGTCAGCAATAGTATGCATTAATAATGATGATCAGCATAAATCTAAGGGTTTGAGTTATCATCATTAGTTTTAACGCATCTATCATTAGTATCAGTTGGTTTTAAAGAATGTACTTCTTTTTCCATTGCACTTGCAAGAAAATGCTGTCAAAATATTTGAACATTAAGATTTTGATAAATCTCTACTTTTAACATATCTCATAATCAAAGAGGAAAAAAACATGTTTTTGAATTTTTCCGACTTGCGAACAAAATAATTCAAAAAGTTTTGAGTTAGTTGAATGAGATTTGGTATGTGATTCTTAAAACAAATTTGTTCATTTCTTTCAAATTTTGAGTGCAAGTGAATGTGATGACTATGAAACGTCAAGAGCTGGATGTGTAAAATTGGTGAAATAAGTTTAATATCTGAAGTGTAGGTCTGTATCAAATTTTGAATCTAAGGATGACTTTTTGTTAGTCAGTAATTCTGTATGACTCTAAATGCGATGTCTCAAAACTCTGTGACATAAATAAATAAAACTTGGAATGCAATTTTGATACTAATATTATATTTCGGTATCGAATTTCAGTTTCAATCAATCTAAAAAAAAATTAGATTCCAAAATTCTTTTAAATTTTCCGTATTTTATTAAGAATCACCAAATTCTCACTTGTGCGAGTTAAAAAAATTTACATATGAGCATTCATAGTAATTTTCATTTTTGCTCAAGGCTCACAATTTCATACAGGGAGGTAGAGAAGAATAATACTTCCATTACAAAGTATGCGAGAATGTTTCGGAAAGAATAATTCTGATTATTTTAATACGCGAGATGAAGTCAGCAAATATAGTTCTAGAAAATTATGCTTTATAGTTTTGAATGACAATGTTGTTGTTTTTCCCGTAACAGACTTGATTTGGAACGGGACTGTCTTGGAAAGTGTGAAAATTACTTGAAGAGATAATTTTAGTCAAGTTGATTTGATATGTTGAAATGAATGACTTTGAATGCCGGCTCTCTGGCACAGAGGCAGCACGTCTTCCTCATGTTCTATGAGTCCCGGGTTCGAGTCCCTGTTCGGGCAGGGTTGCTCTTCTGTGTTCTATCTGTGAAATGTGTGAATGTGCCCCCCCCCCTGTAAAAAGGGGCTGTGCAAGCGTGTGGGTGTGTATTTCATCCTCATATGACCTAGAAGTCAGACTTCTGCCCTCGGGTGCTCAGGAGTCCATACCCTCAGAAGCTACTGCACCCCTCTTTCCGTGGTAAAAAGCGGACTCGACATCATCATCAATCATTTTCCTTCATTGGTAACAATTCTGTTAATAATTGAAGAGTTATTTAATCCTTTACTAACCAAATTATTTTACCATCAATTTTTCAAAATTATTTTTGAACTATTATTTACATTTTGGTCCGGTATATACTCCGGAAAAGGAAAAAAAA
>JAOUZG010016644.1:10890444-10950414 GCA_026289955.1 Argiope argentata | reverse complement strand
CTCGGGACAATTTTGCCTAATTCAGAGATGCATCGTTTTACTTTCCATCTATTGTCAGCTAACTATCTACTATCTTTTAGCTAACTATCATATACTTTCAATATACATTTTTATTTCAAACCCATCAGTGGGATACTTTTATATGACATCTCAATCACGCCTAATTCAGAGATGCATCGTTTTACTTTCCAACTATTGTCAGCTAACTATCTACTATTTTTTAGCTAACTATCATATACTTTCAATATACATTTTTTTTTTCAAAAATATCTGTGGAATAATTTCATATGACATCTAAATCACGTATTTCATATGACATCTCAATTACGTCACACGCGCCATTTAAATCTTTCCAAACATAATCAAGATAATTTTGGCTGCTTCAAAGTGCATTTTTTAATCTCTTTCTAGTAATCGTTAACTTCACCTTTTTTTTAAAAAATTAATTATCATATCTCATTCGTAATCATTTTTTAAAAAATTACCAATGGTGTAATTTTACATAACATGTCAATCACGTATTTGAATCATTATAATACCATCTATCCATAGACTGTTTAAAACTATGCTGTTACATAAATTACAAACATCAAATGCAAGATCCGCATTGATATTCAAATTAAATAGTATGTCTTTGATAGGCCATTTCCCACCCTTGTGGCTGCATTTATATTTAAGTTACTGCAATTATTTCCACTGTAGCAATAGCTATATCGACAACTCTACAAAGTACAAAAACAGTATTGTTGTAGCCGTAGGATAGTCTGTAAATTACGTGTCTCACTAAATAAACCTTCTTTTATCCCGATCGCAGTGGCATCATCTATTTGATGAAGTGGAGGTCGCAAATAGATTTCCGTGTTCTTTTGTGTTAGCAGAATTACACTGGCATTACGCGAAGTCTTGTAAGCAATAATAAACATGGAGCTCTTAGCTCGAAGCTTAAGTATCGTAATAATTTCAGATACGATAAAAGATAATATTTCCCTGTCTTATATACATTCTGCGCTAAGTACTTTTAGCAGTAAACCTTCCGTTAGGTGATAGATGATGCAATATAATGGATGCATTTCTTTTCCATTTCGAGTGCTTGCTGGAAAGGCTGTATTTAAGGGGTATGTAGTCTCAATTAGGCTGTCTAGCCATTTACTAGTTTATAGGTATTAAATTTTGTATTCATGCACATATTGCAATATTAATTCTATAAATATACTTGAAAGGATTCTTTTAAAATATAAAAGGGGTTTAAAATCTTTTTATGAACTCGTTTTCTTTAAAAGACTTAAAATATGTAATATATTATAAGTTATTAATGCATTTTTAATTTTTCTCTTATTTTCACATCTTAGCGCAGGAAAATACATTAGGTACAAAACTGAGTACTATTTTAATTTTTATACTTCATTTAAAGATTTTTTGAAAATATTCTTATGCCGTAATATATGTCTTTAAATAAAATACGCAGAATTTTCATTTGAATATTATATTCCTCTGATTAAAAGAATATAATATTCAAATGAAAATTCTGAAATTCTAAAAGAAGCCGAATCTAAAATGAATATTCAGATTTAATGTAATGTTTGATAAGAATCTTTATTACTTAATACTTATACTGAAATATTAGCACATTTAAAGCGTTAAAAATGTAAATGTAATTATTAAATATGTATGTACGTTTCTGAACCCATAAATTATTCATTTTATTTCACTCTTTTGTTGTTCTCGTGCTCGCTTTACAACGGAAGGAGGGATGCAGTAGCTTCTAAGGGTATGGACCATTTAAAAATCTATAGATAAGTCTAAATTCTAGCTCACACACGTCACAAACCTTTTTTACGGGGCAGACTTCAATCATGTATTTCATTCATTCATCCACAGATCTTAATTTAGATCTAGAACAGAGTACGATCAACTCTGCCCCAGTACTCTAGTGGTATTCATCTCGATGACTTTATGATCGAGACAGATTTAACTTCAACCTCACACCCGAACATGAAGAGTCTTCGATTGGCGCGTTCGAACTCTCAGCCCAAGGGATGCGAATTCAACGCCCTACCAACCAGACTATCCCAGTATTTCACTGTTTTGATATTATTGTATTTTCCTGCTATCAACCTGTAGCTTTGGCGGGAATATTGTCATGTTTAGTTTCAATAAAATCGTTCACGCCTAGATTTGACTGACAGTTTAATATGAAGCCTTATTGCTATTATCATGTCAAAAAATGGTGTTGTTTTTCGGATGAGGTTTTTGGTGTCAACAAAAATCAGTAAGTGAGAAATAAAAATGTTATTATCAGCATGAGCATCACACAAAAAAATCAGCTTGTAATAACGCATTGCCATTGCATTTGCAAAAGCACTGATTTAAAAAAATTAGTTAATGACTACAGCAAATGAAACCTAGAAAAATATCATTTTGAACACGTGATTATATGAAATGGAACAAATAGGAAACGTGATATTTTTCAAAAAAATTAATTCGAGACAAAGTTTTAGGGATCGTTTGCAATACTAAAGTGACTCATTCAATAAAACAATTAAAATGAATAAAAATATAATTTAGGTTGCACGAACACATGTTGATTGGCCGTTCAAGAAATGATGTTCTGACAGGATACATTGAAATATGCATAGCAGATTTTATTTTAACCTTTTTATGTATTATTTTCTTAGATATTATGACATCTAAATCGTTTTAAAACTTCAAATATAAAAAAGTATGGTTTTAAGTGAAATCAAAATCCTATTCACTCTTCTTACGCTATTATCATTTTTTTGATATTAGTTTATTTGCATACAAGTCGTATTTGCATATCCTTGAACTGTGGTTTTGCTTATCATGTACACACACCTTTTTAATCGAGACGAATCCATACAATCAAAACTGTTACCAAAAATTTAAGAGCCTGAATGATCTATTTAAGATTTGAAGCAGTTTTTTTTTATAATGGTGGGATTTTACTTTATTATTCTTCATTCAAATTGCGAAGGTAATTAGCAAAATCTTTCTTCCAGAGAACTTCATGTGATTAAGTATTTGATGAAAGTATGAAAATGACGATTTTTTAAAAAGCCTCTTGATAAAATTTATAGAAAAAAAACTAAACAATTGTCAAATTCAGAGGATAGCTGCATAACTTTTAAATAGGGTCCATTAAAAAGAAAATTTTTGAAATTTTAAAATTCTTTAAAAGATTTCAATTTTGTTTAATAATAATTTCAGTTATGATTATGAGAAATGCCAACATTTTGAGTATTAATTATTATTAATTATTAAAATCACTAATTAATAATAATTATTTATTTAAAAGTTAAGAAACCACTCTTAACCAAAAATAAAGAAACCACTCTTAAGTGTGCGCTCTTGTATATTTCAGACAAATTCAACTGTCGTTTATCAAACAAACTAACATATATATTTAATTTTAGTAAATAATGCATTGTGAGTATTTAATTTAATTTTTGATAATTTTATCACTATACAAAACAAAGCTAATAAGTTTTAAATATATATTGTGTAACAATTGGAGACGTCATTAAAGAACATGAACAGGTGTCATTTGAAATGCGCATTCAATTAACTAACAAACTCTCTCAACCGGAATCCCATTAAAGCTGGCTGCGAGAATTCGCCGGTAGTCATTTTAAGATCTAAAACCATTTGCTCATTTATTCTGAGACAAATTAAATATGACGGGAAATAGGATTTGATGTAGGTTTCAAACGTGTTGTTAACAATTATTATAAATCATATATCGGTTCAATAAAAGGATATGAATCATTTATATGAAATAGTTTGCATAGTTGGAATGAAATAGAACTTGTTATGTCATGTTTGTGATTTAGCAGAAGACTAAAATAATTGAGGGGAATGTTCGAATTTTACAAATGGGTGGCATAAATTTCTAAGCATTTAACGGTATAGTGGAATTTTTGTTCTGTATTTCGCAAGAACTTGCTATCCAAGCGTTTTGGTCACTCAAGAATTTTCGAACCGTTCCTGAATTTTAATGAGAAAAAAAAACGATTAAACTAATGAGCAAATTATGAGCTCTTAATTTATAAACCCGATGTTCGTGTAACATCTCGCTTATAAATTAATGCATATGTTATAATATATGTAAAATTTGAAATCGTCTCTTTATTGAATACATAGATAGCTCAGTAACATGCAAACTAATCAAGTGTTTTTATTTTGAACTAGCTAACTTTTTTACTATTGATATTTATGTATTCAAAATAAATTATTAAAAATGATGATAAATATAAATCACAAAAAATAAACAATACGATTTCGTTACAAAATAGTCGTAAGAATGTCTACTTCAAAAGTAGCAGTAAAGATGTTGGGCAGTCACAAATACTTAGGTATTTTGAGACAACATATAAAGTTATTTATAATTTACATATTTATAAGCCATTCCCTTCATTGTCAAAAAGCAAGCAAACTAACAACATATGAAATATATTTCGAATTACTTTTATAATAAAAAAATAATATAAACTATCTATATAAATAAGAGTGAATCTCCAAATGTGTTCCTAAGCTCAAATCTCGAAATCGGTTCGGCCAATTCGCCTGATTTTTAAAAAAAATATTTTCTTAAAGACACGAGGAAGGTTCTTATAGAGAGAAAAAATGAAAATATTGTGAGGAAAATTGTAAAAAGACACTTTTCTTACCTTTTCCCGCCAAAATTCTTCTCCCCACCGCCAAATAAGTAAGACTTCAAATTGTTTTTCCCCCAAGCAAATAAGGTTAGGATTAACATGTTTTCGCTCGATTGTTTCAAGCGATTCTGTTTATTTTCTTAGAGTGGGATGCCTTTAAAATTAATTCTTAGTTAATCAATTTTTCGGTTTTATTTTGAAATACTTTTGAATTAAAATAAAACGGAATAAAGGAAATTAAAAGTTTCTATTCTGTATCTCTTTACCCCAACTGGTGCAGAAAAATCGCGCATGTGTAATACGTTGCAATTGTTGACAACTGTATTTTCATTTTAATTAAAAGTTTAAAAACTATGTATATATATTGTTGTAGCTCAATAGATAAACACAATATATTTGACTTGATTTTAAAGAAATGAGAACTTGATTTGCAGTTTTACTTTATTTCAGGTACGCACTGTAATTAAATTGTTTTTAGGTAAGTTGCGTGCGTACGAAGTCGCGGGTAAAAGCTAGTTCAAAATAAATTTATTTCTTTTCTTGATACAGTAATCAGGTTTAACCCTTTCACTACTGATACGGCCTAAAGGATAGCACAAATTTTAACTTGGATTTCCGCTTTCTGTTTCAAAAAAAGAAAAAAAGGGGCAAGATGTAAAGCGAGAATATTGGTATTGATAATTCGTTTTACATCTTGCTCTCCTTGTTTGAAATAGAAACTGGCCTACTAGGATATAATTTGCATGGCCGGTTGGGCCGGTTCAGTAGTCAAAGAGCTAAAACACATTTTGTTTTCCATAATAAGATGGCTTAGTTTAGTTTGCTTAGTTTAGCTATATTAACGTCCCATTATCAAGCAACACTACGCCTATTTCGGGATGGAAATTGTAATTTTGAACCGTAGCCAAATGGCGAAGTTGACGCTGAATTGTCAACCCCCACCCTCCCTCATTTCATGCTTTACTTTAAATATTATTATTCCATCTTTAGAATATCTAAATATTACATAGAGCTAAAGACTAAAAAAGGTATGAAGCCTATTCAAAAAATCCTTATATATCATAACGAGCCTGAGTATTGTGTAAAAACTTGTTATTTTATACATGCCCAGAAACATATACATGCAAAAAGCAAACGCGAAATAAATTAGTTAATAGCAATTTATTGGTTAAACTTTACAAGGTGAAAGGGGAAATAAGTTATAATACTTTTATGCATGCTTCACAGCCACCTTGGTAGAAGAAAAAACAACTCTCATAACCATAATAAATTACCGAATGCATCATTAAAAATAAATGGATCCAATTAATAATCTTACCATGTCCGGATTCTGAGAAAATATCCTCTCAAGTAATCCCCGACCGCTCGCCGTGCAATGACCCACACCTCCGTGGCCGTCCGTCAGTCATTAAATATGCATCGTCTGATCACCCCCAAAGCCTTGCAATTGGGAGTCCACCCCACGAGCCCCGCACCTGTAGATCAACCCCAGGGAAATCGAGCACGTGCGGGAGATGGCCGCTATGAAAAATATTCGTCTGCATTCATCGGATATAATATCGTCCATCACTCTGGACATACAAGAGAAGAAGGTTCCATACCAGTTAAGAATGCTGGAGATTACAGAACCGTTAGAACCATTATTTCGTAGCGGTGGCGCATTGTTAAGAATAGGTGGGAGATAATGCCCTCCACTTATGAGGATGTTGTGCTTGCTTGCTTGCTCTAAAAGAAACTTTCATCTTTGGTCATTGTAAGCGTCGGTATTGGATGAGAAGGTATCAATTGTTGCAAGTCTTTTATTGATCTACATTCTCCAGAAAGCACAGTTTTTGTGACTTCTAGAGTAGTAAAAATGTAATATCTTCAGTACTTTTATTACTTTCTGTACAAAATATACAAACACAGAATAATGTTGTAAATGACCAAATTTTGGTAGCGATATTTTGATAATTATATAAGTTTTCTTTCCCAGATCCCAAGAAAATATTTTTGAAAACCCATCCATCTGTTTTCTGTGAATAAATGGAAGGAACTAGACTAGGAAGAATTTGAGGGAAGTCCTTAAACTGAATTTATAAGTCTGAATCAAATTTTGGACAAAGTACGTCGATTGGATGCCAGTGTTCTCTGACTGTCTATCTGTATTTTTTTATTATAATTACAGAACAGCGCAGCAATCATGATAACTGAAATTTGGTGTATGGTTTTGTCAAAAGAATTATAGTTTAAACCTTTGCAGTTCGAAAAATAATTAGATGCAAAATTATTCACCTAATACAAAGATTTGTTTATTGTTAGGAAAAATAAATATGCATAATTCTTTTAAGTCGAATTTCTTTGAAAAATGCATCTACATCTCTTAACCATTATGTGGGCACTTTTAACAATTAAATATCAAATCAATAAATAAAACGTCAAAATAATGCACAGTCTTGAATGTCGAGTTACACTCGATATCGGACAGCAAAGGGCTAAAATATTGAATTTAGTTCACTATCCTATCAACAAGCTATCGATCAGTCGATTTTCTTACCCCAATCGACCAATTTAAAGAATTGCATAAATAGGTTAAAAAAATTATAAAATATACTGTTATAGCATACTGAAGAATATACTGTTATAACATACATGATACTTACAAAAACTTGCCCAAATTGTCCAAATATGTCAATGTAAATTAGAAAGCACAACGCGAGACAATTAATTTTTACTTGCACCTAGTATCAAGTTTTTCTTTCAGTGATGAAGTGCCATTAGAAAAAGAGGATATACTTTCTACTGTTCTTTAAGTCTGATGTGGCAAAAGAATGAGAAAATTTTGTCGCCATTTTCTTTTTGCCAAATATATTGATAAAGAAATAAAATAAAACTAAAAAAACCACTTGCCTTTATTGAGCTATTTACTACCTTTTTGTATCTTACTAGAATTGAATGTTCAATTCATCTCAAATTTTCTTATCTGCCTGAGAAAGTCATCTTAATCCTTTCAAGACAGATGGGACATTTAAAAACATTTAAAGTAATAAGAATTTTATAAAATTTGTACCGAAAGGGTTATAATTTTCTTTTAATGGCTTCTTTACAGCTGCAGATTCACTCGTAATCGTTGAAAAACTCTTCTTTTGGGTATGTGTTTTTCTTCACAACTTAGAGCATGAAAAATAGTATAATTGTTTACTACAAAAAATTTCAATTACTCAATCGGTTTATTTAAAAATTTATATATTATCAAGTCGAAAGTAACGAATTTAGATAATCATTTTATAATTCAAATGCCATAAATATTTGAATGATGAGTAACAAATAAAATTTTCGTAAACACTTATATCATAAATCTTTGAGTTACAAGTATAAAAAGGCAAATTTTAGTAATTTTCTCAATGTTATATTCATTGATTTAAACTTAAAATATAATCTTTTCTGCCTCTTAAAGAAATTTTTTACAATAAACATGCATATCAATTGGTAACTGTTTAGAATAAATTATTGGGTATGTATTAGATTGGAAAACCAATGCATATGAAATCAATAATGAACTCATTCCAGAAAAAGGCCGTACAAAGAAAAGCTATTTCGCACAACATTAAACAATTTAGACCCCATGTACATCCAACTTCACCTGAAGAAACATAACCTCCACGGTAAGGGTCAATAACAAACCTCCAATGCATCTGAGTTTGGTATCATATGTTGTGTGCAAACGGTAGAGTACTTACTCTCATGCCGTTCATTCATAATTGCATCATCAAAAGATTGCCCATTTCATCATTTTCCATTTGAAATATAGCATAATACATTTACAAATTATTTAAAGCATAATTAACTAACTACAATAACAATGAAACAAAATTTACGATTAAAATTTGCACTTAGAATACAAATTCATCATGGCATTATTCCCTTACAACAATAAAAGTTTCTAACGATTTAAAAATGCTTTGTAGGCCCTATTAAATTAGACATCCAATATTATCTAACAAACTTTTATCTGCACAAAAAAGTTTTCACATTCCTGAAAGGGGAGGCCCCATTTAATTATATTGTAAGTATAACCAAACACATAGCTAAAATTAGCCTGACCGAATAATCTTAGAATTCATTTTTACCGTATGTACATAATAATAGACAGGCAAAAAAGTTTTTACTTATTAACTTTGCTATCAATCTCCGACGCTATTCTCGAAGATACGATTATTCGCAATTAGAGTTGGCTCATATCCAAACTGTATCTTAAATTATCTAAATAATAGTCACTCTTCAAGAATTATCCAAGTTATCAAGACAGAAAACAATATGGGTCAGATTTTAAAACATCGACAATAAGCAGGTACAATGTGTTTAATGGAGAGCAAATATTCCCTTCGGCGGCAACTTGAAGCGTAATCGCCGATTCGTTATATTGCCCCATTCACAAAACCCTGGACATATATCAGCAGGATCTTCTCACAATTATCTCCAAAAATTCCTTTTACTCCAAACCACCTAGCAATTACCACCGTTTGCAAATAAAATCAAACCAACGACACTTCTAAACACCTACCAGCAGTCATTACAGCTCCTTTTAACAACCCCGCCAAAGTACTCCCATCCAACAAGCTGCGCATAATCCCAATCGCTTAAAACTGCATAAAATAATACTTAAAGAGCATTTATACGGCGGCCTGAAGCCAAGCTGGACAGCGATTGCGACGGAGGGTGACACGCCCAGAAGGGCAGCAGAGGCGTGGAGTGGTGTCGCGCAATCATCTATTTATTAATTATTCTCAGTCCTGGAGCGATTTTGCATTTGCCTGATGACTATCTTCCTGATGGCGGCATTGCCAGAAGGGAAGGTAAAGTTATGGCTCCCGTTTTCATTTTGAGGATGACACGTGATTTCTTGATAAGGGTTGGATTGCAGAATATTGTGATGGATTAGACCTTTTTATATTGAACCTTGTTCTTTTATTTGGTAATTTTAGTGATATAATTCTAGGAAAAATGGATTGGTGCATAATTTCAAGTGTTTCTGAGTATGGTTAGGGCTCCATGTGTTATGTTAGGGATGTTCATAGCATTTGGGGCAATTTTTATGAAATGTATAAAATTATTTTATAGATCGCCTCGATCTAAACTCCAAGATATTATCTTGAGATGGATATTTTAAAGGAGATATAAGTAGGTAATTTGCTCTCCATTTCAAGATATGTTGTTGTTGTTGTTACTTATGGCACTTGCCGTATTGGACAAGCCCCCCGCTGATACAGCAGCTGATTTAAGCCGAAAGGAGCGTCTCTTGTTTTTGATGTAGCGCCAACGAGGGCCAAGAGTTGCACAGCCCTTTTTTACGGGGGAGGGCAGTCTCTCATCTCACAAATAGAAAACAAAAGAACAACCATGCTCGAACCGGGACTTCCAGAACACGAGGAAGACGTTTTACCTCTGTGCCAGAAACCCAGCATATATATATTATTATTATTGTTTGTTGTTGTTACTTATAGCACTTGGTAATTGATCTGTAATTCTGTAATCGCTGATACAGCAGCTGATTTAACCCTTAGTTGATTTACGAAAGTGATTTATTTTTAATATTACTGTGTTTGCTTGAGGGTTTAGATGAAGGGAAAAATAGCTAAAAAGATCACAATATTTATTTTACATATTTATTTAGAAAAAAAAAACAGGTATCAATTTTGATACTTCAGACATTAACGCCATAAAGAAATCAGATATACCTGTGCACGAAATAATGCGAAAGATTGATTGTTTTTATTATCGCAAGTATTTGTATTCTTCAGAAAAAGAAAATATATCAAATTTGTATTCAACAAAACTTTTAGTAAAATGTGTTTACTTGTTCACTTTGCCGCGCGAGTAATATGTCATAGATAAAATAAAACAATAATGACATTTGATTTTTTTAAAAAATTTCGTTGGAAAGAATATTATACAACAGTAAAATACGTACAGCCAACCTATAAAAAAACTAATAGTAATGTGAACATTTGGTTTAAAAGATTGGTATCAAAATTGAAACTCTAGGTTATTAAGGGTTAAGTCGATATTAACGTCTCTTGTTTTTGAAGTAGCGCCAACTAGGGCCAAGAGTACGACTTAAGCTACACACTCATCACAGTCGCCTGCACAACTCCTTTTTTACAGGGGGGAACATTCACACATACAGATAGAACACAGAAAAACATCCATGCCCGAACCGGGACTTCCAGAACACGAGGAAGATGCGCTACCTCTGTGCCAGAAAGCCGGCATTTCAAGATATTGGGAAACAGCTTATGTAAATTTAGATCACTTGATAATTGTCTTATTTTCTTTCAGAAGCAACGAAGTTATTCTTATATGTTAATAGAAGTGATTAATTTCGTTAGTTTAATGTCCCGAGAGCAGAGAACTATTGTGAAATGGATTTCATATTTCACCTCGGGTGTTCAGACGACCGACATAAAACCTGAATCTTTATCTCAATAATCTAGCCTATATTCCTCTGATTCCCATTAAGTCAACGTTATACGTTTGGCTCTCATTGTCGGTTTAGGCTTAATTTCAGGTTCAAATATACAGTAAATCATTGCTTAACCACTTGACATACGAATTTATTCAACTTAGATAACTTTGGTAATTTATTGTTATTTTGATTTTTTAAAAAAATATATGGAGCTTTTGGGATACCAAATCGTTTCATATTGATTTTTTTTGTGTTTAAATTCTTAATTCCATGGCTTAGTTAAAGACTTGAAAATAAAAATTCAGTAATTCGATGCACGCGTCAGACACGTCATTATATGCGAAGTGGTTAATTTGTTTATGAACCGGCGTCCTGGCACGGGCGTAACTAGTCTTCCTCACGATCTGTGCGTCCTGGGTTCGAGCCCCGGTTATGGCGTAGTTGCTCCTCTGTGTTCTATCTGTGAGGTGTGTGAATGTGCTCTCCCCCTTTTAAAAGAGGCTGTTTAAGAGAATGTGATAAGTGTTTTGCATCTTCATACGAGCTAGAAGTCAGACTTCTGCCCTCGGGTGCTAAGGAGTCCACACCCTCAGAAGCTACTGCACCCTTCCTTTCGTTTAGAGTAGACACGTCATCATTATTTGTTCACCAACTTGGAATATAATTTTCAGATTATAACTATTCTCCAAACCTTTGTTTAAGCGTCAGATATGGGTGTTAGGAATTTTTCATAATGATCTCATTTTTGTTTTGATTGGTGATGTAATCGTCCCACACTTACCGATGATAGGGTACTTTTCTTAGAGGGTGGGGTGTTTTAAATCGAGAAAACTAGACCATAATTGCTGCATTATAAAGTAATATAGATCACCTTGTAATCAGACATTAAAATTTTATGGTATGGTATTTATTATGGTAGTTAATAAAAAAACTGAAATGAATTCTCAATCTTTTTAATATTTGAGATCGCAATTTCAGTATCAGTTTTATAAGAATTCCCTCTATAAAAGATTTTGTTAAATTTTATTGTTCTATAATAAATTTTGAAATTTTAAATAATTGATATCTTAATAGTTTTCAAATTACGTAGGTTTTAATGGTACTGATAAAAAAATTCTAAATATTATAAAATTGAATTAATTAAAAAAAATATGCAATGGAATAACATAAAGCAATTTGCTATTTAAACATTCTGCAAAAATAATTCTTACTGTAGCTAAAGAAAAATCTAAATGGAATGGTGAAAAAAATAATAATTGCGTGAAATTGGTAAAAGGCTCTCTAAAATAATACTTTTATTATAGATTTGCTTGTGATGCCATTGGGAAAAGATATACAATATTATTCATTTGATGATATAAAATTTAATTCAATTACTCAATAAAATAAACATGTGGTAAATATACCACCCGCAATAAATAAAGGTGTCAACAATTGCATTGCATTAATTAATTGATTCGCTTTACCATTAGTAAAATAGATTTTAAAACATTATTTATAATACGGAATTAAGAAAAAATTATTGAATTTTTATTTAAATATAAATGCAAAAATTTGAAGAAAAAAAACTATTTTTTAAGAAATGAGAGAAGATTCTGAAAAATTTGAAGGAAGAAAATATCTTAAGAATATATCTCTTTTCTCTTATGAGTCGATATATAACCAGACATGTTGAAAAACTAAGAAATAAGTAAAAATACAAAGTTAACAATTAAAAAAATTCCAGTTAATTATATCAAGACATGTTTAGAATTTTTAAGAGTGAAATTTAAACTTAAAATTGAGTCACTACGCCCTATTCTTTTAAACACTCAAATATATGAAATTAGGTGAGTGGTCTGGGTTTACAGCTCACATGTAACCAAAAATTACTTACCAAATTAATATCCGCTGGGTAGCTTCTCGAAATGAAGACGAAATACTTTTGATTGAATCTCTTCACCCTAGAAAGTATACAAATAAGTGGCGATTAGGCTCCCCCCATCAATTACGGAACGTATAATCTTCGGGAAGGGTTGTACCGTAGCCGGTGATGGCTTTTAGGATTCACCCAAAGCTCGCGCTTTTGTGGCAGTCCGACCATTAAACTGTATGGTTTTTTCCTGTCCTTACGGGTTGGTCGGAGAATTTGGTATGAATTATTAAATTAATACCACAAAAAATGGTAACTGCAACCTTATTTTAAACAATTAAAACCAAACATTTTGGTTTTGATTTAAAATGGATTTTCTGACTTTTTGTGTTTTAAAATCAATTAAGGTTTCATGGTATGTATCAAGGTTATTAAGGTTAAAGGATGTTATTAACCTCTAATCAGAAGACATATTTGTTGTAAAGCATAATATACTAATGTTAATGTACTTTATTGTCACAAATCTGCTTTTGAAAGAGTAAAAACTTCAGTCATATTTGGAGAATATTCATTCAGAAAGTTTGACTACAAACACTATAAGAAATGACAAAGTTTGACAATAACACTTCCGAACAGCTAAGAGTCACGTCCAAAAAGTGAGTAGATTTGTTTACTTAGCGAACAATGGCAAATTCAAATCAAGACATTCCGTATTTCGGACATTTAGGACAAATCTCCAAACATGGCATGTTATGAATACCAAAGAATCGGCAAATGATAATTAGAATTAAACAATCTCCTCGTCACTTTCCCTAATAAAGTAAGCATGCCTTCTTGTTAACATTTTCCTCATCCAGAACGACTCGAAAAACCCACGCAGAAAAACATCGGCGTAATTGTAGCTTTTTAAGTAAGTAACCATCGTTAAGTATTGCTTAATTGTGCTGTTACAAACGGATCGAGTCGGGGCACTAAGCATGACCATCACGTATGGGCCGCGCCCATGTTTAATGGAATTATTAATATGGAGTGCCCTCTGTCCGTTGATAAGGGAATGGCTTCGATTGTCTTGGTCATGCAGCCACGCGTCGATAAAGGGTTGAGCTGTAAACACATTCGATGATTTGTGATTGGAAGGTCGTTATAACAAGGTCATGAAAGGGTATGAATATTGAGTACGGAGAGAGCTAAATGGACGAGGAAATCTTTCAGTTTTTCTGGGTTTTGAAGCATAACACCAAGTTATTATCATTCTAGTGAAGTTGATGTGCTTTTTAAGGTTCATCAACTTATCTTTAATTTCTTTGAATCGTATAAAATTACTAAGAATAGTCTGTGAACATAAGAAGTGACTCCTACTGTAAAACAACTTTTTTATTAACATAAAAAAATTGCTGTATCCATTGCATTTAAATGATGTCTCGCTACTAAGATTTTCATTTTATTATGCTTTTTTATCTTTACTGAACATCAAAATGCATTTTCTGGAGGGATTTTTTAAAATAAAAATTAAATGAAATTTTAGATTTTTTCCACAATAATTTCCTAAAGCATTATACCACAAAATTATTTTTTTCATTATAATAAAATTTTTTTAAAAAATATTATAATAATTATAAAGGATACAATAAAATTGCTATCATTTTTTTCATTCAAATTTAATTAACCTTTTAAGATATTTTAAACTATGTTTTAAAACTATATTTATTTCATTGTTAATGTAATCCAAACCATTTTCGTTGCTCAGTTAAATATTTTATCTAATATTCTTACAATTGTGAAAATCTAAAAATGAATTCTGTTTAACAATTGTATGTTTTACATCCCTATTATTTGTAGGAATAAAAACTGGTTTATTAGGTTTTTTTTCTATAATTTAAGTGTTATTATTAAAAGTTTATTCATGCTTCTGAGCCTATTAATTATTCATTTCATTACACTGTTTTGTTGTTCTTATGTTCCACTTTACAACGGAAGGAGAGATGCAGTGGCTTTTTAAGGTATATATCTCTGAACACTTGTGGGCAGAAGTCTGACTTCTAGCTCACAAACGTCACAAACCCTTTTTACGGGGCGGACTTCATTTATGTATTTCTTTCATTCATCCACAAATCGTAATTTAGATCTGGAACAGAGAACGATCACCTCTGAGCAAGTAAGCCCAGTGGTGTTACTCTCGACATGGAGGACTTTATGACCACGAAAGATTTTACGTCCACCATAGAGACACACGGAGAATCTTCGGCTGGTGGGTTCGAAATGGTTGCTCCAAGGATGTGGAACTAACGGCTTACCAACCAAGACTATCCCGGCCTTATAATTTCAATTTCTATAAATATTTGATCAAAAATAACACTGACCTTGAATTTTCAACGCCAATTGAAGCAACGCTATTCGGATTAGAATTTTCTTCCTTATTCTGTATTATTTCACCCTCATTTTGCATTATCTCAATTGTTGGTTAATCCACCAATTGAGGTAACGCAAAATGCGGAATTTTCTACGGCCATTGGGGTAACGTAATATAGATGAGAAATTTTCAGTTTTATTTATTGTGTATTATTTTATTTCGAAAGTATTTCAAAATGAATTCAAAAACTCAATAATTTTACGATTTTTAATTTTAAATGCATCAAACATTAAGAAAATAAGCAGAAGCGTTTGAAATAATCGGTCGAAAATTAATTTAAGCCTAATCTCATTGGCATGGGGATGGAACAAACTGAATTCGTTTGAAATGTGTAAACTGAATGCCTACTAGGCTATCCAGGCCCTAAGAACAGCAGCAACATAATTTATTCTTAGTTAAAGTTAAATAAACTCCTCTCTTTTATATAAAGTATCAAATAAGGAATCTGAAACCCACTAAAATAGTTAAATCCTTATCGCATAATCACATTTAATAATTTTTCTCGAAGCGCTTTTATTGGTAATATTTAATAGTGTATTTTGTTAATACTGAGTGTGATTTCCCCCTATTTTTTATGTTAATTTTCGCTTAGAATAGCAAAATGTATAAAATACTCGCTATTCACAAATCCTATCAATCGAGTTACACATACCTTTCAGTATAAATATTACAATATTTCGAAAATTTTATTTGTAAAATCCAGAGCACACTTCGTATCATCTTCTGACAGATGACATCTGATACAGGCAAATAGAAAAAAGAAAAAGGAAAGATAGAAAAAAATTCAATGCAGATTCAAATATATATTTGCTTCTAGTCGATACTTTTCAATTCGAATCCTTTTTTCATGTTCGACATTTTAGAGTCCACGTGCCGTGAAGCGATGTGTACGTGCTGCCGACAAGAACAAGCTTCGACTCACGACTTTTTCAAAGAGATAGACAGGGAGAAGAAGAAAAAAAAAAATAGAGAGAAGAGAAAGGTTATGTTTTAAGTTTCTTTACATCGAAAATAAAGAAAAAAAGAAAAAGAAATAAATAAATAAATAAACAAAAACAGAATCCTGCAATTGTTCCGATTCAACACTTCTTTTCTTCACCTCTTCTTCGGAAACACGACTCTGTAAGTAGGAGTACTTTTCAAACCCTGGCTGATATCTCTGCGCTTCAAATAAAGGAGAGATAGCGAGCGAAGGAGAGAGACAGCGCAGAAAAAAAAGAGAGGAGGAATCTCTCTCTCTCCGGGCACAGCAGAGAAAATAGAGAAAATGTAATCCCCTTGTTGCTCTTCCTATTCTGCATCCCTGACAACAGGTTGCCTGGGTAACTGTTTTCACCAGCCGCATCACAATAGGATGAGGATGCACATACTTAAAGGGGCGGGGTATTTATGAAATTTGTGCAAATGTTAGATCTAATTCCAAAAAATAAAATTAAATCATTATTAGCTAACATTAATAATGAGTGCCTTTTTTATAACTTCTAGACATGTAAAATTTGATATTTAGTACTTGGTAAAGCTGTATTTCATATAAATCATCTTATTGTGTGCGAGGAACAATTTTAACCCTCCAACGCGTCGTATAGTCATTTGGTAACATATTTTTTATTACCGTTTATAAGTTTCACAGGGCAAAAAGGAATTTTGGAAATTTTTTTAAAATGCATTTTGTTTAAAAAAATTAAAAAGTAAAACAAATATCCATTGATATATGGTGAGAGAGAAATTAATATTAGATTTAAACTGGAAACTTAGAGAAAAATACTACTAAAAATACTACTACTAAGAGAAAAGTACTAAAAATGCTGTCAACATATTTTATCTCCATTAAAAAATATATTGGTGTAGAATTTTTTTAAATCTATTGTAGAATTTTTATAACTTGATCAATCTCATTGGATATTGTTTTGCTCATAATGTAGACTTCTGATAAATTTTAATTGTTTTGTTAAAGTTCCACTTGAAAAAAAACTATATTTTCAAAACATAGTTTTTTTTAATTATATGCAGCTATTCAAAACGTTTATATTTTTAAAGTATGCATTCTAGAGTTATGAGTAATGAACACCAATCGATTTGTGACCTCTTCTTTTGTATTCCTTATCAGTGCAAAACACAACTAGAGTCTTGTTGTTGTTACTAATGGCACTTGTCATGGACAAGCCCGCTGATGCATCAGCATATTTAAGCTTAAATAAGCTTCTGTTGTTTTGTAGTAGCGCCGACTAGGGCCAAGAGTATGACTTAGCTACACACTCATCACATTTGCTTGCACAGCCCCTTTTTACATGGGGGGCACATTCACACATCTCACAGATAGAGCATAGAAGAACAACCATACTCTAACTGGGATTTGAGCCCAGGGTGTCCAAATTACGAGAAAGACGTGTTACCTCTGTGTCAGGATGCCCACACTAGAGACTTTCATAATATTTAACTATTATTGATTGTGATGGTTTTATTGAATTCAGAAATTGCATTTTATTAAGCCATACACAAAAGATTCGAAACTACAATGAGTTATTTGCTTGAAAACTAAAGCGAAGGAAAATTATTACCTCAATTAAATGTATGTTACATCATTTAATTATGCGAACAAAGGACAATTCTTATTTCTTTATTTTTTAACCGTGACTGTTTAGAAAGATTAATAGATCTGCGCTTTTTTCCATTAATGAAATTGTCTGAAATGTATTGTGTAAAACAAAATTCATCGCTAATATTTTTATCGCTAATATTTTCGCTAATATGCAGGGAATAGCAATTTTCTAATGTATGCATGCCGTAACAATTATGTAACTAAAGCAAGAAAAAGCTATTTTTCTTCGTATGCATAAAATAATTGTTCTATTTCAAATAAATGAAATAACGTTTATTTAAATTATGAATGGGATACAAATTTGCTTGTTAAACTAGTATGGAAAAAATTATTATTTTTTAAAAATATCTCTTAACATACTTTTAATTTATTTTATTTAATGCAAAAGATAACCAATAAGACTGTAGGCGGAAACAGTGTGGAATAGCAAGGAAAAAAAAGATGAAAATAATTATGTGCATTTGCATTGAAAATCGATTAAATTCGAAGCAAATGATGCATTTAAACGCTTTGATTTAACTGAAGGTCATTCATATTTATGAAAAGAGATTTTTGTGGTCAATTTCACATTCACTTTTTGGTATATAAATGACTTCGAAATTTTTCTCACAACTGTTTTTAAAATAACAATTTTCCTCTATTGATATTTTCAGAAAATAATTGCTATTTAAGCAATTAATATAATTTAATTTCAATTTATTAAAAAAGGAAATTTAATTCAATTTAAAATTTTGTTTAAAATTTAAGAAAATTGTTTTCTTATGACCATTATATTATTGTTGCTATTATAATAATAAAAATAAGTATATTTTTAGTGCATTAAATAATCCTCTAGAATCTAGCACTTAATATTATAAAATTCGTAGAAAGCAATGATTAATGTAAGATTTTAACTTATTTTTAAGCTTTAACATTTTCGAATTTTTACAAGTAAAATTGAATATTGTTTCCTATTTTTACATTAATTTTAATTTTACATCATTGCAATTTTCGAATATTTTGTATTTATTTAAATTAAAACCTGAAACTATGCTCGCAGTACAGTGCTGTTGCATATCTAAAGCTTTTATCCATGTTAGTTTTGATATAGATAAAATGAATCTCATACTCATGAAAAGACTTTAACTGGGGTTTTCGAATTTTATCCGCCTTCAGTTTATGACCTTTTAATTTTCTCATACGTAAATTATACTAAAAATATAATGTAATCATCAAAAAATGCTAACAATTTTACAGAATTTATATGTTTTATATCAATGAGTTCAGAAGAATCTTCTCTAGAACTGTCTGTATGTCAATGCGCCCGATAACTCAAAAATGTTTCGAACTAGGCAACGAAATTTGGTTATGTTGGATTTATATCAAATCTATAAATTTTTATTACATTTTGAGGGGAAATCTGCCTCTATGGCTGTCCGTATATAAGTGAGCATGATAACTACAAAACAAAAAATAGATAAATAAAATTTGATACTAAGATTTAGCATTTGAAATGTAAGTCCATATAAATTTTTAAACACTATGTCTATTGGTACTTTCACATGCATGTGAAAGCATTTACTGGAATAAAATAAATTTGGTAAGGGATTTTGTAACTACAGTTGTTCTTTTTCCATGCAAAATTTCGGCTTTTAGCGATTGGTATTAAAAAAAACTTCATTTGCTAATGCTATGCGATTAAATACTTAAATATCAGTTTTATTTACTATACTATAAAGTATTCAACTACATGTGTGGAACTCAGAAGGGAATGAACATTTGCAGCCTTGGAAGATTGTAACATTCATGAAAATTCTGGAGATACCTTTTCCTCTAATTTGGTATCTATCCAACTGTACTATTAAATGTCGAAAGATAATTAATTTGATGAGACTAGATATGTGCCAGTTATAGAAAAAACACTAAAGGAAAGAGGGTTCATTTACAACTTTAACTAGATAGTTCATATCAGGTTCCCCAACTACTCTTAGGCACAAGGAATAAACCATGAAAATTAATGACTGGACCAACTGAGCAGCAACACTGGATGGAAGTGAGTCCTAAAGGCCATCACCGGCCACGGTATAACCCTTCCCTTAGGAAGAACGTCCCATCATCGATGGGAAGAGTCTATCCCCATTTATTAGAATACCCTCAAGGATGGCGAGATCCAACTACCATTCCGTAAGCCTCTCATACCGATTTCGAGGTGTCCCCAGGGGGGGATGATACTCTTAACTTGGGAAAACTTTAAAAAATCTCGAAACTCATTGGAAGTAAGTGATTAAAAAATGAAAATAATTACAGTAATTTTATTTTGCATCGCAGGATTATTACAAATACATTAATACGTTTAAAGTGTGGAAATTTTTTTATAACGAAATAATTGATACAGATTCTATGCTAAATGTGCTTCTTCTAAAGTAGCTATATCCTATGCAGTTTACATCGCTCATAAAAGGATGCAAATGCAGTTTACAAATCTCTTTGCCACGTCTCAAATATCGTCTTTGATTCTTGCTTCTTCTTCAAAACCGGAAATTTATCCCTCCTTATAACAGTTTCTTTATTCAAGTAAAGATCAGGTTAACGTTGATTCTTAGAGAAGTTACCGAATAAGATGTCTTTATAATGGTAATTCAACATGATATCATATCATGCTACCTATTCTTATAACATGAAGAATATCAAACCAGTTGTATGGAAATAGGAATAAATAACGAATTCAGCTTGTTTCGAACAGTTATTTCAAACGATTCTATTTATTTTCTTAATATTTGACGCATTTAAAATTAAAAAAAAAATCAATTTTTTGGATTCATTTGGAAGTGGTTTCGAAATAAAACAATACCCCAACTGTCGTAGAAAATACCGCAATGTGCATTATCTCAATTGGCGTTGAATACTCAATTCATGTTCAAAATTTAATGCTAGTATAATTTTTGATCAATTATGCGTAATAAGAATAATTATTAGACCAGATTAGATTGGTTGGTAAGGCGTTGGATTGGCATTCGTTGGGTTGCGAATGCGAACCCCCCAGCCGAAAAATCTTTGGTGGATGATAAATCTGTAGTGGTCACAAAGGTTTCCATGTCGAGAGTAACACAACAGGGGGTATTGGGTCTCAGGGGATAGTTCTCTGTTTGAGATCTAAATTACGATCTGCGTATATAAATGAAGTTTGGCTCGTAAGAAAAGTTTATGGCGTGTGTGAGCTAGAAGTCAGACTTCTGCCCTCGGGTGCTCAGTTATCCATACTCGCAGAAGCTACTGCACCCCTCTTTTCGTTTGTAAAACGGAGCATGAGAAAAACAACAACAATTGTCATTATTTAATAAAGAGTAACTAAATTGAAACATTTCCTTGGTGATCTTAGTAGGAAATGATTAAAAAAAGTTTATATATATAAACTATTCGTTTCTACATACATTACAGAACAAAAAGATGCAGAATTTTTTTTATAAAAGTGTAAACTAGTCTTTTAAACTTACATAAAAGTTCTAAAAGTTTATTTGAACCCGAAACTTGAAACATGACTTTAGATAAGTTTTAAACCACTTTATACCGACCTACAAGGACGATTTCATCGAGGCATTTCTGTCCGTCCTCCATAACAAACCCTGAAAATATTTAAATAAAATATCACCGCAACCACTCTTAGCATTTGCCTCACATACCTACTAACATCTATTTTGGCGAAAACATTCCATGCCAAACGACTTTTTTTTTCCCAACATTTTTTTATCAGAAAAGTACCGCAAAAAAAAATCTCTCTCTGCTCATTTTAAAGAGCAACGCAAGCTTTGAAATATTTATTCAACCATAGGCCCTCCGGCGAGCCAACCTTCTTGTTTCTAAAGGGGGGAGAGCGGGGGGTTGAAGTGGTTGCACCTCTGATCAAGTTAGGTCTGTCACCACATCACTTCGGTCGGTTCGAAACGTGCCCTCCCATGATCTGCGGCATTTTCTTGGGGGGTTGTCCGACTTTATTCGCATTTACATGCAGCGTGTCCTGGCACAGATGGATGTCCTCGAGAGAAAAAAAATAAAGCAAAGGGAAAAATTTTAAATTCGAGTAGAAGAGGTATTCCTTCTCCTTTTTCAATCCTTTTAGAGGTTAGGAAAAAGAAAATTTTGTCTGGATTTTTCTTTGCATTGATAGGTTGGTTCTGGGTTGAAGATGGTGCTCTATATCATGTTCCCGTAACGTGGTTTTTTGGGTTAGAATGTTGAGAATCGTCTGACATATTTGTTTATGTGTAACAGAATACGAAAAAAGGTATAAGAAATCCGGCCTATATGCAAACAAATCTCATGTTTTGAGTTTTAAAATAAATACCTTCTCATAAGACCTTAGTTTTGTTATAAATACAATCATTCCAATATTTTATGGCTGTAATGTATCCTTAATGGAAACTTATTAATCTCACTTATTAAGTTTTGCTTCAGATTAATTCAAATACTGATTAAGCACATTTTGAAATAGTTTTAAATAGAGGTTGGCGGTTGGGAAGAAAGTGGACCTTAAAATCTCATGTTTTGAGTTTCAAAATAAATATTATCTTCTCATAATACCTTAGTTTTGTAATAAATATATGCATTCCGATATTTTATGGCTGTAATGTATGATGCGAAACTAATTCTTTCATTTATCTTAAGGGAAACTTATTAATCTCACTTATTAAGTTTTGCTTCAGATTAATTCAAATACTGATTAAGTGCATTTTGAAATAATTTTAATTAGAGATTGGCGGTTTTGAAGAAAGCGGACCTTGAAGATTCCTATGTGCAAACAAATCTCATGTTTTGAGTTTTAAAATAAATATTATCTTCTCATAAGATCTTCGTTTTATAATAAATATATGCATTCCAATATTTTATGGCCGTAATGAATGATGCGAAACAAATTCGTCCTTTTATTCTTAGTGGAAAGTTATTAATCTCACCTATTAAGCTTTGCTTCAGATTATTTCAAATGCTGATTAAGCACATGTTGAAATAATTTTAAATAGAGATTAGTATTTGTTAAGAAAGTGCACCTTGAAGATTCCTATATGCAAAAAAAAATCTAATGTTTTGAGTTTTAAAACAAATATCTTCTCATAAGACCTTAGTTTTATAATAAATCTATGCATTCGAATTTTTTATGGCTGTAATGTATGATGCGAAACAAATTCGTCCTTTTATCCTTAATGGAAACTTATTAATCTCACTTTTTAAGTTTTGCTTCAGATTATCTCAAATATTGATTAAGCATTATTTGAAATAATTTTAAATAGAGTTAGGCGATTGGAAAGAAAGTGGACCTTGAAGTGACTAGGCTGGATATGCCTAAGAAAAAATGTAATAAAGGGTTGTTTTATCTATATTCAATTTTATCAAATTGAAAATTTTCTTTCGATGGTTGCCAGATATATGACACCTAACTTTGGCTAATTCTTCACGATCATTTGGTGAATTGGTGACGAAATTAGAAAAGTCGAAAAAAATTGTCCTGTTCTTATAGGAATCCAAAA
The DNA here is from genome assembly GCA_026289955.1 of Argiope argentata. NCBI lineage: Eukaryota > Metazoa > Arthropoda > Arachnida > Araneae > Araneidae > Argiope > Argiope argentata. Next base: position 10,926,937 of record JAOUZG010016644.1, on the reverse strand, counting down.
TTTTTCTCGAAATTACTGTACTCTGTTTGGTGACTATAAAAGATGAGGCACTCACTCAATGAGAGTTCACTATTTGACAGTTAATCGTAGATCCGGGTCTCTTATTCTTTAACGGTTCCCTTGTTGTATAATATTAAAAGAGCTATTATCTTTGCTAGATATCTCTAGAGTTTTCATTAAACACTGTTCTCTAGAGTTTTCATTTGAATATTATATTTTTCTGAGTAACAAATGATAATCTAAAAGAAGCCGAATCTCAAATGAATATTTAGATTTATTTTAATGTTTAATAAGAAGCCTTATTACTTATACCGAAATATTAGCACATTTAAAGCGTTTAAAAAATACAAATCTAAAAAATAAATTTAAGAGTAATTATTAAAAATGTATGCACGTTTCTGAGCCCATTAATTATTCATTTTATTTCACTGTTTTGTTGTTCTCGTGTTCTCTTTACAACGGAAGGAGGATGCCGTTGCTTCTAAGGGTATGGACCCTTGAGCGTTCTAGGGAAAAAGTCTGACTTCTAGCTCACACACGTCACAAACCCTTTTTGCGGGGCGAACTTCATTTATGCATCTCATTTATTCTTCCACAGATCGTAATTTAGATCTGGAACAGAGAATGATCACATCTGACCCAGTACCCCCAGCGGTAATACACTCGGCATGGAGGACTTTGTGGTTACGACAGATTTAAGTTGTACCAGCCACCGTATACACGGACTGGATTTAAATTAATAGATTATAAATTAACCCTCCAAATGCATATCAGTAAAATATGAGAAAAGAAAATAGGGAAAAATCAATTCTTGCAACGACCGTAATTAGAGTTTAAACTTTCATTAACTAATTTACAAACCTTTACTTAACTAAATATAATTAAACGTGAAGAAAATTATGTGATTGCCAATAGCTCAAACTTTGCTTTTTGTGCATTCAGTTCCTTGTAATAAATTAAACTGTGCGTGAAATGCAGCTAAGGCAAATAAAGAGCGAAATGTCTTTAAATCGCAGTTTTATGCTTTTCTTCCGTGTAGGTAGAACATTATTCTTTTAACGGCTTTTAAAAGTACTTTCTTTAAATCGAGAGAAATAACACTGTAGTGTCTTTGTAGATAAAGAACTGTGAAAACGTATTCAGAGTTCATTTAATGTCCAGAAATGCTTTTTACCAAAATGCATCTTAGAATTTTACCAAAATGCAGCTTAGAATTTTACCAAATTTATTTCAATTTCTTTAGTTTTATATAGTAATGCAGCTTAACTTAGGCACATTTAAAATTGTGTAAAACATGTATATGAAATTTAACAAGCGTATATCAGAAATTAAAACTGTTTTTTAGTTTTGAATTTTAGTGCTAAGCAGAAATACCAATTTTAAAAGATTTAAGAATTTGAATTTATTATATACATAGTATATAAATGGGCATAGCTATGGTCTAGTATGTATTATTCAAAAGATGTACATTAAAAAAGAATTTTTAAACTACAACAAACTGTATAAATTTTTCGAAATTTAATTATAATATATTTATTAATAATTTATTTTATTGCAAAAAATATATTATTTTGGAGTACAAATTGTTAATTGGCTGTGTACCAGATCGATTTCCAATAACGAACCGGAAACCCATAAAATGATCGAGGATTCTAAAATTACATAATGGTATATTAATTTATAACCCAATTAAAATAGTATTAAAAGATAATTACATTGAAAATTTCGATGTAAAATATTTGTAGTAAAAGAATTTTTGTGAAGAAAAAAAATAATATGATAATATTAAAGCTATCTCATATTTTTTTAAAGAGGTTAAATAAAAAAATATATATGTGAAGGAGATGGAAAGTTGACGTAAAGATTAAAAATGAAACAAGTACCAAAGAAAAAAAAAAGAAAATTTGATTCATTTGACCGGTGACACGGGTTAAGAAAGAAGCCATAGGGCTTAGTCAGCAGTTCAATTGTGTTAAAGTTCACACAAAGATAATATATAAAAAAAATGAAGGAAATGCAGATTTTAAAATGAAGTAATCCTTTATACACGATTTTTCTCATTCGATTCAAGTTTGAACTCACGATCTTAAATTTATATTTTTTATGTTATCATTCTATCATGAAGTAAAAAAAAATTACTCTTTAGTTAACAGATCAGATTTATGAAGATGGAAAGCAGGGAAAAAAATTTCATCGCTTTATTATGTGAAATATTCAAAATTGAGAATTTATGGATTAAAAAACGATATTTATTTTTAAATTTTAAATAAAGTTAAGTAAAAATTCTTACGAATTTATGTGGTTTAACAAGAAAAAAATGTAATTTTTTTGGAAATTATTTTAAATATTTAATAATGTGGCCTTAATCAATATAAATTGATAATATTTGAGATTCGTATTCAAAAACTTAAGAATTTTTGGAATTCTTTATCTTAATTAAACAATAAAAATAATAACCACTGCATTTCGAATTTTTATTCCTTTGTAATTTTATACTTCTTGAAATTATATTCTTATACTTTTTTTTCTATTCCTGTAATCAAACGTTTCTCTAGTCATGTTGTACTATTTTAATAGAGTCTTAAAAAATATGTTTTATTTTTATTAATTGAAACCTTAGTTTCTACTAGCTTCATTAAATTAGGTCAATCATATAAAATTTTATTATGATGTTTTTGTTTTGTAATATAGAAGATGTCATCTTATTAGATACTAAAGAAATTAAAACAGTTAAGTGGTGAAGTCATACATTACATCTTCTCATCGCCAAGGATCTTGCTCCTTACTACAATCTTCCCTCATTTCATGATCTTTTACCACCAAACTTCAAGCCCAATCAAAACGTCGCAGCGAGCCATCTTATCACGGGGACCACCCCTACCGAACAGACGTCAACGAGAAAATAGATAACGAGGAAATGTATTCCCAGATCCTCCCTATCAATCTTCACATCTCAGCGGACTCGTCACCAAATGAAACAGCGACCTGACACTCGCGCGACGCTAACAAAGAAAATCTCGCCAAAGAAGATCCTCACCCAATCTGTTAAGGGCTCTACTATCGGGTGCGATTATCTTGGGTATAAATCAACGCCGAATTACTCTGAAGTCATTTCTAATAATACCGTCGCCATTTATCTCCCTTTTCTGTGGCAAAATATAGTCACACGCCGTCGCGGACTCTCTTCGGCAACTGGAGGAATGCGATTATGTAGCCCCGATTTATGACATCCTGAGGTGGTGGCAAAAACATTCGGTCTGGAGGATTTTAGGGGGCCAGTGCTTGTAAATTGGAATCAAAACTTTATTGTACATTGTTTTCTTCTCTTCTTCTGAATATTTATAAATGGAGCATTGTTATTTTAATTTTGATTACTTATCGTTACCGGAATTTAAATTACCTGCTGTTAAAATATTATCTGAATTCTCGTTATATCATGTCTGAACGTGATGTGGGATTTTGGGATGACGCTTTTGGCGTCAACAAATATCCGTTGGCGAAAAATTGATATTTTATTATCTGAACGAGCGTCTCAAAAAATCAACTTTTAATAAAGTGTTGCCATTGCATTTAGAAAAGCTCTGATTTAAAAAATCCATCATGCATTCATTAAATAGAGGGAAGCAATTCGTATGAACTGCATGAATAGAATTGTTGTTTTTGTCATGTCAGAACATGATGTTATTTTGGGAATGAGCGTCAACAAAAATCCGTAGGCGACAAATTGAAATTTTATCTGCCAGAACCTTTTCAATAAATTAGTTTTTAATAACACGTTGCCAGCACCTTTACAAAAGCTCTGATTTAAAAAAATAATGACTACGACAAATAAAACCTAGAAAAATGTCATTCTGAGCACGGGATTACATGAAATGAAATAAATAGGAAATGGGATATTTTTTAAAACAATAAATGCGGGACAGAGTTTTTTTGGTTCGTTTGCAATACTAAAGTGACTCATTTGATGAAACAATTAAAAGGAATAAAAATATAATTAAATTTGCACGAGCACGTGGTGCTTGGCCGTTCAAGAAATGATGTTCTGACACGATACGTTGAAATATGCATAGCAGATTTCATTTGAATCTTTTTATTTTCTTTTACTTTAAATTTCAGACAGCACAGAAGAAATTCTACTGACTTTTGATGAAACTTTTTAATAGACAATTTAATATTAGGTTTCCAAATTAAATTTTTGCATACATATTTGTCAATTACCGTATAATTGACAACAGTGAATAAGATATCTTATAAACGTTTTATCTCGACTAAAAAAATTCTTAAAAAATACCAAATTATAATTATAGCCCAGACACATATTCATATTACTTATGCTATTCATATCAATTTAATTTCCGTATAATTTTTTTAATTTTAAATGAATTTTTAAAATCTATTGAAAACATATTTTACTACAACATTTTTAATTGCATTTATATGCAAATCCGTGGCCATATTTTTCACTAAAGCACTAAGCATTAAATGTCACATTAAAACATAAAGCATTAATTATCGCATTAAAGAATTTTGGCCACCAAAATAAAATTTGGCGCGGTTGGCGTGTTGTTGGAGGATCATCGGGATAATATGAATGTACCCAATTTTATAGCAATAAAAATGCTATAAAGCCAAAAGAAATTTTTCTGAGTAATGTAAAAAAGATGAATGGATTCTAAGATAATCATGCTACAGCTTTTCGAGAAAAAAAAACTTTTATTTCTTATAAACTTTCGCAAACGATTAAATTGACCAGAAGCGAATTGCTCTAAGACGAAACTTACAACGTTCAGGGTTATAGCCGAGTAACATAACCATAATACAAAAGTAATTACGGTACTAACGTATTATACCTTCTTCGCCAACGATCGCTAACGGTATAGTAACTCATTGGCGACGGATTTAAATTTGGCGATAAAGATCAACAGATTACACCATTGCCGGATTTCCATAATTGGCGGTTTAGCAACTCATTGGCGACAACTTCAAATTTGGTGATAAAGTTGGATGATATAATACGTAAGTACCATAATTATTTATGCAAGGTAGATGTTATCTGGCTTATGAGGCTTTTTTAATATTGTGATTGAATATAAATAAGTCTAAAACCATGCAGTTTTAAAATAATAATTAATGCGGATAGTAATATGGATAATTTAAATCATGTTCTCAAATTTAATATATTTGTAGCATTTTCAATTATTTTGACTTAAGAATTTGAGAAAGTCATACAATATTAAACATAAGTTTCATATTTAAGTTTGAAACAAATTTTCTGAAGAAAAATGAAATTTGAAGAAAGGTCATAGAAATTATCCCATATTCTAATTTGACCTATAATTGTACCATTTTTATCTTAAAAATCAGATACAGCCATTCTTATATGAAGTAAAATTTATAAATAATAGAAATATTAATGTTATTCAAAAGTGATTTATTATTATAATATTACTATCTAATAAAAAAGTTGTAACTTTAAAAGAATGAGAAAAAAATTGAATCTTTAATATCGTATATTAATAGAAATAATATAAATACGGCCTTTGAGATAAAAAAATTACATATAAGTAAAAGAATAAGCTATGTTTTAGATATGAATAAGGAACATTATTTTATAATCTCTTTAGTTTTTAAAATGTCAAAAAAGTATAAGATTTAATATAAAAAATTAATAAAACTAAAAAATAATATCGCTTTTTACGTAGATTTTTATGATCCTCCTCCCCCGTTCGATAAGATAACAGAACTAACAAAAGTAATTGGTCAAAACTCACAAAATAAGGTTTATTCTTAAAATAAAAAAAGTATACGTACGATATTTTCGATACTTTTGAGAAGACTTTAAAGTTTTTATGCTTTTCAATGTCTTAAAAAAGTATTATTGAAAATCAGTAACATTCTAGACACATATTAATTTTTTTTGAAGAGGTATAACTTTTCAATTTTTAAATCCCGATATTATAATTTTTTTTTTCATTCCATAATTACCAACCTTTCTTTTCCCTTTATGGCAGGTGGGAAAGAGAGAAGATTTAAAGAAATCTCTCCATCAACGGAAAATAAGAGACACTTAAAATTTATCGAGTATAAAAACTTTTGCAAAAACAAACTTTTCACCACAACAATTGCGTTTTCCAGTTTTGAGTGACAACTATATCATTTTCCATCAACTTCAACTTCGAATGTAGAAGAAGAAGAACGAAGCGAAGTTGAAGCACCGACCGGCATTTCTTTTCTTTTTGTCGAAAAATTAAAGGGAAAGAAAGAAATAAGATTCAAGAATTCCTTTTTCCTTTGAAAACTGTCAAGAATTGGGGAAAAAACAAACGGTGGTATATGAAAAAATAAGAATGGAGAACTTGAAGTACTCTTCGTGGGGAGGATAGGGAGCAGTGGAGGGGAGGGACATCATTTCCGGTTGGATTTGAGGGATGGTCCAGGAAATGAGGGATGATACGGACTGGAAAGAAAATCGTTTGTGGTCTTTGCCGATTTTCTGAATGTGGCACTAGCATCTCTTTAACCTTCTTGATACTCGATGGACAGTTATCGTTTGAAGAGTTCTTTTTTCATTCCTAGGGTGGTCCTCCCCCGCTTTCGTATGTTGATAAAAGTATTTTTGTTTTCTTTTGGAATTTAGACACTCGGGGGAGATAGATACATACATATAAGGAATGGGAGTGTTCGCGGATTTTAGTATGTGCCTTTAGAATGTTAGCTTCAGTGCATATTTTCGTGTATTGCTGGAAAATATACCTTGCTGTTACTTATCGTTAGGATGTCTAAAAAAAGAATGTAGTCTTATTCTAATAGCACAATTCGATTTAAAAAAATGATAAACATTTCCACTTTAATGGTAAATATTTGTATTTATCTCCCATAAAATTAACAGCCTTGTAACCTTTTAAAGCATTGTTGAAATAATATATGAAACAATTCTGGCTAATATAATCATTCTTAAATTTAAAAATTTTCATATACTCAATCTATATTTTTTATATGATTGAATGGTTTAAAGATAAATAAAAGAGGCATTTATATCACGATATTACAGCTAAATATTTAATTATTTTTCGTGTTTATAGCTAGCTCTATATACAGTTATAAAATTCTTTAAGATAAATAGATGAAATTTAGTATGCGACATTTGTATTACGTTTGTGGATGTTTTAAAAAAATTGATTAAAATCTATTTTCAGTATATATGTCTATGTATATGGCCATTCGAGTGCTGGTAATTGTCACTTCAAAATAAATTGAGATAAATATTTTAATAATTGAGGTATATATATTGAGATAAATATTATCTCACAACTTTAGTATATATCCATCTCAAATCTCGAATTAATTTTTTTAAGAGGCTACAGTTACTTAATATAACATTCGCAAGTATTTATTTCGCCGAATTTTCATACCTGGTTTCGGGAAAAATTCAAAGTGAAATATTAGTATCAACAATGCGAATGGTTTGAGTTTTACCTGAGCAATGAGATACACATTGTTGCAAAATATGCGTAAGATATTAGAAAAATTAATTAAATGTAGAAAAAACATTTGATATCATAAAAAACAATTCTTTACATTTAAAAGATGCTGTAAAAATAATTTTCATGCTGTAATATTTTCAGAAGTTATCAAGAAAAATCTTCAAAAAAAATTTCTTTTAATTTTTAGTTAACAAAAATTCTGATTAAAATGTCCAAAAAATCATTCTTAAGTTCTATTCTTCTAAGCATATATGTATAAAATTTGACATGTCCACTCCACAAATAAAACCTACAAGCTATATATATATATATATATATATATATATATATATATATAAAATTTGGTAACTGTAGGTCAAACGGCCTATAAATAACCGATACACGCACGCACACACTCGCCATTTTATTTTTATTATTAGAATAGAAAAGATGATGACAGTGTAACTGATTCCTCAAAAGTCATGGTGCCTTATGACGCTCTAGAAACAATAAAGTATATTGTTATTGCTACTATTAAATTCTTCAGAAAAGAAATTTTGTTCCTGTGAGTCGCACGGTTATATATACAACTCTTACTTGGGTGCTGTAATATCTTTAAGAAATAAAATAAACCTTTGGGAAATTTTCGATGCAATTTTTTAAAGAATTATCCGCAATTACTAAAAGGTACTGATTTCAACAGCCAAATTGCAGAGAAAAGATATCCAAAAAAATGAAAAATCTATTACACTAATTTAAGTCATGAATAACATTTTAATAAGTTATAAGAAATGATGTTTCATGGCAGAAAGTGTAAAATAGTTATTCATATACTATATTATAGTAAACATTTCCTGTATTTTAATGTTAAGAGAGTAAAAAAAATCTATCTTATTAGATAAGTAGAATAATACACCCATAAATATTCCATTTATATTGTTTTATCCTGATTGATAAAATAGGACATATATGATAAAAATTGTAATATCATTATTCGTAAACCTTATTTCTGTCCTATAAATACGAAGTAAAGCGAAATGAAATTCATTAAATCAAGGTATCAAAGTTATTTATATCCAATATCTTGGCACAGGGGTAGAGAGTCTTACCCATGATATGGGCGTCCCGGGTTGAGTTCCAGTTCTGGCATGGTTCTTTCTATCTGTCATATGTTTGTATCTGCCTTCCTGTAAAACGGGGCTGTGCAAGCGAATGTGATGCTTGGGAAGCTGTTCTGTATGTGATGCCTTTATGTAATGTGTTCTCTACTTCTGTAAGCCCGTGTGATACTTAGTGGTGCACGAGGATTGGGATTTCTAAATGTTTAATAAAAAATGTTATTTACAGGTTTTAAGCTGTAAAATGTTTTTTCGATCTTATTTATTTTGGTAGAATCATATCCTGATTTTTATTAAGTTTTAATATGTTGTTATTATATTAAATTTAGTTTTAGTTTTGTTTTATAGGTGACCAGGGACCTTTAAAATGATTTTTTTGCAATTTTCACCTTAGCAACTTGAAATTTTACAGCCATTAAGAGTAACACTATAGGAGATGACACACAAAATTTTAACGCACTACATTAATTTATTGATGAGTTAGTGAGTTTAATATAATATAATATTAGCGATAAGTAACGTTAATGAAAAATGTTCCAGGCTCTCCAAATTTGTTCGAAAGAATTCCAATTTTTATTATTGCTTACTCTAACCCTTTTTGAGCAAAAGTTGGGATTCATCTTTAAGTTTTATTACGATATATCAAAATTAACCAATATAATAGCTTAAAACTACAGATTTTTTTAAAAAAATTAAGTAATTTTGAGCTATTACATTGGTTAATTTTGATGTTTTGTTCTCAAACTTAAAGAATAATCCCAACTATCCATCCAAAAGGGTTAGAGAAAGTAATAATAAAAATTGGAATTCTTTCGAACAAATTTGGAGTGCCTGGAACATTTTTCATTAGCGTTATTTATTGCTAATATTATATTATATTAACCCCCTAACTCATCAATGAATTAATGTAATGCTTTAAAATTTTGTGTGTCATCTCCTATAGTGTTACTCTTAATGCCTGTAAAATTCCAAATTGCTAGGATAAAAATTGCAAAAAGTCATCTTAAAGGTCCTTCGTCGCCTTAAATTTTAGTATTTTATTGTACAATCAATGAATTGATCAGCAATAGATATATTGTAATATCTAATTGCTTGGCTTCTCTTTATTATTTTTTTTTTGCCATACTGCTGAAACAGCGTACCAAAATTGGTATTTTGTTCCATTAAACTACACGAAACAAATCGTCCGAAGAGATTTGCTTGATTTGAGGAAGCTTAATTTCAAAAACCATGGGCATTTCACGCGTCCATTTATTCAATCCCCGTCCATTTTCGAAACATTACAGATATTATGAAGCCATTCACCTCCCTTGTCTTCTGGAGCCACGTACATTTCGCATTTAAAACAAAACATCCCCCCTTAGGGGGAATCCCAGAAAAAAGTGGAACAATTCCACAAAACAAAGTGCCATTAAAATGACAATCCACCCTCCCGCCGTAGGGATTTTTAACTTGAAAACAGTTTGTCAGGGAAAACGGCCATAATCGTATATTTACCCGAAAAGGTCCGTGTTGCGCGTTGTCTGCCTACTCTGAATGGTACCGCCTTCGCCGGGGCTCATAAAAATGATTTAGGCCGGATACATGGCAGGGTCGGATTCGACAGGTCTTTCGCGGCCGGATCGAGTTTTCAAGCACTTCATCACCCTTGACGTTTTAGGACGCGTTATTGCTAAATTTCCGCTGTCGAGAACATGTGGCAGAACACATGTGGCCTCGTAATTTTGCAGGATTCTGTGGTACTTTCGTATGCGATGCGTTTCATTCATGTTTCTCTTTGAAAGAATTTTGGAATTGTTCTTTTCAGGAAGTATCCAGCTTGTTTAAAGTGGTCTGCCGATGAGATCTATCAAATTTTATCCGTTTCTATTTGGTGTGTCTTGAACAGCCACATCTTCTTTTCGTTCTTTATGTCTAAATGTTCGCAACCCGATCAAATATGTAAAGCTTCAGTAAGCACAATCTTGTATACCTTTATAACTGAGTGAAATTGAATTAGAATATTTTTTGTCAGAATTTAAAAGTATTGGTGAGCCAATGCCAAATTGATTGAGTGTTACAATCTATGCCGAAGCCAAACTGATTGAATACTGCAATCTATAGCTATTTCAAACTAATTGAATATCACAATCGATGACTATGTCAAACTGATTGAATATTACAATCTGTATTTATGCTAAACTGATTGATGTTACAATCTGTACCTATGCCAAACTGACTGAGTATTACAATCAATGCTTATTCTTATGTCAAATTCATACAATCTGTGTCCAATGATATGTTATATTGGTGCATTCAATGCCCATCGCTATGTTAAATTGATTGAGCGTTACAATTTATGTCTATGCCAACTGATTGAATATTACAATCGATATGTATGGTAAACTGATTGATGTTACAACCTGTGTCTATGCCAAACTGACTGAGTATTAAAATCAATGCCTATGCTTATGTTAAATTGATACAATCTATGTCCATTGATATGTTAAATTGATGCAGTATATGCCCATCATTATGTTAAATTGGTTGAGCGTTACAGCCTATGTCTATGTCAACTGATTGGTGTAAAAATCTATTCCTATCCCAAACTGACTGAGTATTACAATCAATGCCTATGCTTTTGTTAAATTGATACATTGATATGTTAAATTGGTGCAATCTATGCCCATATCTATGTTAAGTTGATTGAGCGCTACAATCAATTTGCCAATTCATTGGTGTAACAATCTATGCCCATGCCAAACTGATTGAGTATTACAATTAATGCCTATGCTCATGTTAAATTGATGAAATCTATGCTCATTGATATGTTAAATTGGTGCAGTCTATATCCATTGCTATGATAAATTGATACAATCAATGTCCATAGCTATGTTAAATTGATTGAATGTTACAATCTATGCCTATGCCAACTGAGTGTTGCAATCTATGCTATGCCAAACTGATTGAGTGTTACAATTTATGTCTATACCATATCGATTGAGTGTCACAATCTATACTTATACCAAACTGACCTTGTGTTACAATTTATGCCTATGCCTTTATCTATGCGAGACTGATTAAACCTTAGTACTTCCCATCATGTTCTATTATTCACTTCCTCTCTTCTATAATTGTAATACCTCTGGTAATTCATTATTTAATACATTGTTTGCGGAATTAATATAAGTAACATTTTACAACACCATGATTTTTTTTCGTAATTGGAATTATTTGTGACCTTAAATATATTGTTTGATGCATGATTTGCTTAAATTGTTTTAATTTTATTGATGTGTTACTTTATCTTGATGTCGGTCACATATTTTATCATTTTCCGTCTGCGAAATGTATTCTTAATGTATTCTGTGTGTATTCTTAAAACTAATTTGCTATGGACTTCTATATCAGACTTGTATATAAAATATATTGTAATGCCCTACACTTGCATGAGACTTGGTAACGTTCTTTAAATGGCAACTATTATTATGATACTAAAAATCAGAATTTATTTTGCGCTTATTATAAGAAGAAATCAAGAAGAGCCAGGTGTTTATGTCGCGTTGGGAGGGCTTTTAGTTTGTTGGTGTGGTGGGTGTTTATCTAATAAAATTTCATTTTTATTCAACAAATCCAGGATGAAAAATAATCTATTTATTGCTTTAGAAACAGAATGCTAATGAGTATATTTTCGATTCACTGCGATGAAAATTAAGTTGGTGGTCTTTCTCTACTTTCATGTCACAACTTCTAAAAAAGTGGAAAGACGGTTGCCTTAAATGCTGTGACAACTAAATGTAATAAATATTAAGGTGTCCCAAAAGTTTCTTTCTCATCCTACTATGAATAGTCTTATCTAGCTCTACTTGTGCAAACATATATACTTATGTATTATTCGTCTATGTCATAGGTTTCGGTCGTTCCAGAACTTTAAACTGTAGCAAAACCGGGACTACATCCACCAAAATTTTCTTTTATCCATCTGGAAAGGCGTAAGCTCCTTCCTCAAGGTGAAGCAATAAATTTAACAAAATACTATCACCAACTGGATCAATTAAAAGTTGTCATAGAAGAAAAAAAGGCTATAATTAATGAACCAACAAGATATTGTTTTTCATCTTGAGAACAAGAAACCACTTTTTGCATTAGTCGTAAGAGAGAAACTCTTACAGTGTTTTGGGATGTTTTAAGGCATTCGAAATACTCTCCAGATCTTGCACCATCTGATTATTACTTTTTTCTATCCTTAAAAAATTTCTCTTCGTCATAAGTGTTTCAAATACATCAGGGAAATAAAACTGCTTCTCGAGAATTATTTCTTGCCCAAAACACAACAGTTGTAGAAACAAGGCATATTGAGACTTCGTGTTTGGTAGAAGATGATAATAATAGATAAAGATGATAATTCTTTTATAAAAAATAAATAATATTTTAATTGGAAAATATTGTGTATTCATTTCATATTGTAAATCGGAAAGAAACTTATGGGACACCCGATATATTAGCCTAAAGGTAGTCGAATATATTTATCATGATAACAGCAATTCCAAGAAGTCAAAAATCTTATTTGGTTTAATTGAGAAACACTTAAAGCACAATAAAAGAGCATCTCTTCGATTATTTCTTGCCCAAAACACAACAGTTGTGGAAACAAGGTATATTGAGATTTCTTGGGTGATGGAAGATGATAATATAGCAAAAGGATTCTTTTATAATGAAATAAATAATACTTTAATCGGCAAATATTGTATATTCATTTCATATTGTAAATCGGAAAGAAACTTATGGGACACCCTAATATATTCGCCTGAAAGTAGTCGAATATATTTATCACGCTAAAAGTAATTCCAAGAAGTCAAAACTCTTATTGGGTTCTAATTGAGAAACATGGAAGTATAATTTTTATTCTTTTATACATGAAACGTTAATTAAAATATAATTGCGCGAAGAATTTAAAACTTTCCATCGCAAAAAGCACAACGAAACATGACACGATCCATGAACTCTAACAAATCCATTAAAAACTCATCGTAATCTGAGTTCCCCCTCATTTTCTTCCAGAAACTCCGGACAAATTAACAAAGAAATCCATCAACCGTTGGATAAAATTAATCCCCACATTAACGATATTTAAAAGCGGCGTTTTCTTCTCAATTAACAATGTTCCCTAAACTTCCCTTCCAGTTTGTTCCCTTGCTTTCAAAGATCGATAGTTGCCACCCAAAACTGTCTGCCACTTTTTGTCGCCAACCACTCTTTCTTTCTTTCTTTTTTCTCACCCCCACTTTCTTCAACTCACCACCTGCTCTTCTTGGTGCAATAATTATATACTTAAACCTTCCGCGGAAAACCCTTTTTAACCCGAGAACTTTGATTGATAAAGAAAGCCGAAGAGAAAAGCGTTGTCACCAAGAAATAGGTTTGGGGATAGGAAAAAAAAAATACCTTCTAAGGGGGTCATTTTTCACTTCTCCTGTATCAAATCGTCTGAAGTCCTTGAGGGTGGGTGGTGGGAACAGAGTGATCAAACTTTGATCCGGGTCTCCAAGAAAAAGATTAACTGTAACCTTCGTAGCTAGATATTGGTGAGGGTGGGACCTAATACACTGCCTTGAAACCCGACAACTGATTTGAAACGTTGAGTGTAGCAGGGCCGGGGCGCGTCATGCTCCAGTGGCTGCGCCCCTGTAACACTCGGGGCAACATCGCATTTCCATTACCTGAGAAAGGATGATTGGATTGGGGTGTGGGTGGAGAGAACCGAATCAAATTGAACGTGGGTCCCCGAGAAGTCCATAAGCAACTTCTGTGGAAATGCAACTTTCATCCATAAGGCGGGCATTCTTTGTTGGAACTTAATGGAGGAAAGAGAGGTAATGAGCTCCATTCTTTTTGTGCGGTTGCGGTTTTAGTGGAAGAGGTATTTTTCAAAAGCCCCCTCGATTTAAATCGTTCTTCTGAAATGGCAATGAATTCGCTCAGTTGTTAAATTTATTAATGAAGTTGAAAGCTTTTCATCAAATGTTTTGAATGCATTAAGTTCAGAAAAGCGATGGAATCAGAAACCTATAATTGACAAGACCTTAATGAGACAAGATGTCCTTTAAAGTTTCGAAATGCTTAGCAGCTTTTTGATTCATCAAAATGATATGTGAATCAAGAATCCAAGAATTATTGATTTTGAGGCATTAATGAAAATAAAAGAAATCCTTAGTTCGCATTATTAGAAAATATGGATTCTAATTTTCATTAAATGAAGAACTAATTCTCTTTATGAACGTTGTAGCTAAATGTTACACTAATATTATTAAAGTAAGCATCTTAAAAGGGGGGACTTTAAATTAAAAACTATACATTTGCTTTTAAAAAACATGATTTGAAAAAGTATATTAATTAGTTTGTAGTATCTCCCCATATTCAAATATAAAAGATAAATGAATGCTATAAAATCAATATAAAACCATTATCAATATAAAATAAATATCAATATTGTTTTTGTACTGTATTGATGTAGCGTTTAACCCTTTCAGCCCACCCGGTGGCATTTGCCACCGCGGTATTTTAAGTTCTTAATTTTTATTTCTTTTCAAACCTGATGGTGGCATTTGCCGTGACTTCCTGATTCTTATACCCGTGGGGGAAATTAAATGAGGATATTCTTTTGGTGACCTTTATCAATAATTTCCATTTTTTTAAAATCCACATTTTAAAACTTTGCGGTTGAAAGAGTTAACTTAAATAAACAAATGCTGAAATTTCTAAAATTTCTCAACATCGTCTAAGAGGCAATGGGTTTTGGTAGCTAGATATATTTAGTAATTTTAAAATAAATTGTTTCTATTATAAATAAGTTTTATCTATATTATTTTAATGAATAGATGATTTTAATCAATTATTATTAATTATTTAACTATTATTACTATATTAGTTATTGTTTATTATTTCTTTCTTCCATTAATATGAAGTATTAATTATTGGCAGAAGGGAAAATTGAGTATGAAAAAAACAACAAGTAATATCTGTATTATTACGCGTTATTTAATTTGAAGAAAAATGTTACGTCTGAATAGCATTATATCAGAACTAAAATTATCTGAGCATTTATAAAACAGATACTTCGCTCATATTTTCACGACCAAATTTTGAAATTAAATCCGCACGTAAGTTCTAACTTTTTTCTCCCTAATTAGTAACTGCTGAAACAATGAGCGCAAAAACATAAATCGTAAATAATTTAATAATAATTTTTTAAAAAAAATTTGGAGTAAAATCTGGATTATTTATTGCATATTCAAATTTTTAATAACGCAATTTTTCCCCATTATTAAAAGCTCTGACAAAAAGATTATGCAATTTCATTGAGGAATAAGAATGTAAAATTATCTCTGTAATTTAGAAGATAGATTACCTGAAAAATTACATATTAAACACCATTATGATATCATGAAGCTTAATTCCATTAAAGCTGTTCATGTATACAATAAAACAGAATCAGTGTAAGGCTGTGAACGTATCATTAATATCTGCAGTAATTTGATGCTTAAAACACTTTTTAAAAAGATATTTGTTTATCAATTGCATGTTCCGGAATTTTTTTAATCATTTCAAAACATGAAGTTTTAGTTTGGATTTTTTGAAATACAATGTTTTTGAGGAATTGAATTTTTCGCTTTTTAGTTTATTAGAAAATGATAAAGAAAGTTGTCATATTTGGAGATTTATCCCCAACATAACTATTTGTCGTGAATGCCCACGATGTTTTAATTTTTCTGTCCAGCCATTAAACGGCTAGGTCCTATGAAATTTTCGCCCGAAGAAACACAGGGAAGAAAATAGGAATAAATGGTGAAATGGAATGAACGTTCAATAGCATAGGAAGGTATCGAATGATATGTATTTTTAATTCTCAATTTTTCAAGCTGGCAAAAAAGTTTATGGGCTTGATTTATTTTGAGAGAGCCAAAAATTATCGCTTTTCTAAATGTTGGTGATTGTGAAATAGGAGTAATGTGAGAACGTGGTGTTTTTCTGTCGATTTGATACCACTTGATTCAAAAAATATTTGAGATAGCAGATTTCAATTTATTCAGGTTTTACTATCTGGTCATACTCTCCCTATATATATATATATATATAACAATTCAACAATAAATTGAATATTTAAACTATATATATATATATATAGATATATAAATATCAATTTATATATATATATATATATATATATATAAACTCCCTATATATATATATAGTGTTTAAATATTCAATCATTAATAAAATGCTCTTTATTCATCCATTCAAGTTTAAGTACATTTTATTTTAAACTTGCGGATGACACTTAATGTTAATAAGGTTTTTTTTCAAATATTAAGTAATTAATTTTGTAAATTTTTATTAATTAAAAATTAACTTACCCGCCAAAAATCTTCCTTTCGCCACCTCCAAATGAACAATAATTTAGTTGTTTTTTTCCCTCACTCTAATTTGGTTATGCGTAACGTGTTTTTCGACTGATTGCTTCAAACCGTTATGTTTATCTTAGTATTTGATGCATTTAAAACTAAACATTGTTAATTAATATATTTTTCGGATTCATTTTGAAGTACTTTTGAATTAAAATAAAACACAAAGAAAGAAATTAAAAATTTATGATCTATACCATGTTACCCAAACTGGCGTCGAAAATTCCCGCTTTTGCGTTGCCTCAATCGGCATTGAAAATTCATGCATGTGCAGTTTCTTTAGATTAATTTTTTAACGGATGTGTATTTGATGTTGTTATAGCCCGACATATATTTTTGTTGAATTGTTTATATTAAATGTAATTACTTAACCACTTAACTGTTTTAATTTCTTTGATATCTTATAAAATGACAATTTCTATTTTGAGAATATATATTTTTATTTTGATTCAAATGGAAATCCATTGAATACCCCATTTATCTATGTATTCGAAGTAATTTTATTATTGAACTATAATCGTTATAAATGCTTCAATTTTAGCTTACAACTATCAAAATTCGATAAATCGTTGGCGCCCGGGCAAACCGTTAAGTGCTTAATAAAAAGCAACTAAAATAAATAATTTCTTTGCTGACCTAATTAGGAATTGACTTAATTTTTTATATTACTTTTAATTATGTGAAATTAGTCAATATTAGTATTCTATTTGAACTAATTGGGTTAAAAAGGGGCTAATTGGGATATAAAATTATATGATACCTTACAAATGACTTCACCACAGTGATTTAGCATTAACCTTACCAAACCATGAAAGGAATAGTAAAGCAGCCTGTATTAAGTTATTTACGAATATCTGCCAACCTGATGGAGTATTTCATTAAATACGAGAACACTCGCAACTAAATGATGACAACATACCTAAGGATATTTCAAAGTATATTACCTACAATTCAATAGGCACTCCAAATTTCACCTGACAGAATCTCAATTTCGAATTCATATTTTTACCACCCTCCTTCCAATCTTGACAACTCATTAAGAGATCTACTCCCCCCCAAACCAGTGCTTTACTTAAAATTCATCAGTCAGCGGGCTTGATTAAGCATTTCTCTACTGTTTAATATACGATGGTCATCGATTTCACACACACATGTGCGCGAAGGACCACCGTAGCGGTCAAGCTGTTGTCCGCCGCCACGCCTCCAAGACCATGGGGCTGACTTGTCCACTCTCTTTAATATCAATCAAATACCATCCACACCCAAGTCACAAGTCAGGTTGCCATCAAACCTGATCCCATATCGTAGCCTGCATTAATTATGCGCCGGCCTGCTGTAGCTCAATTAACCAACAATATTTTGTGTGTTCTGTCACATTATCCCTGCGGAGTAAATTAATTAATTTTCCGTTCGGGATTGGGTGTCGGTGTGGATTATGCAAAAGTCCATTCGATTGTTCTTCCCAATTCGAAGTCCTGGAAGAGGGGGTGGTGGGTTGATGCTAATTCGTCAAGGCAGGGAGTGAGGCACTTTTGGGTTTTAGGTGCTTTCCGGTCGATAGTGGAAATTAGGTGTACAGGACGAGCTGGGAGATGGAAAAGAGGAATAGACAATTAGAGGCACTGAACATTGTTGAGATAAGTTAAATCTGATTGGTTTTGCTAGTCGTCTCACTAAAAGCATGCTCTGTCTTTTGAAACTGCCTTTATCGTAAAATAATTATCGTACTTGAATAGTATTACTTGTTTTGTAGATACTAAACAGATATGTAACGATGTCAAAACGAATGCATTTTTAATAAGATTAATTATTGATTAGAATGATACAAAGTCTCTTTTTTTCATATTTTCGTTTTGGGATTTGGGGTTGCCATGCACTGGTATTAAAATCCCGGTTCGTGAGCCGTAGAGGGGTGGTTGAGGTTCCAGACCCGATTCCACCAAAGAACCGTTATCTAACGAGGTTTGTTGCACGGCAGGACCAAACATCATCCCACTGGGGGAGAGTGAGAGGATACCAGCCCATTATCCATCAACCTCGTCGTCTGACCACGGTTCAAAATTAGGAGGTCCGTCCCAAAATAGCTCTAGTGTTTCTGTACAACGGGGAATCAATATAACTAAACTAAAATCCGTTTAGGGATCAAACAAACTTTTGTGAATTCAAATCGATCTGAAGAATTTAATTTCAATTTAAAAATGGGGAATAAATTAAAATATGAAATTTATTATTAATACATAATATTATTAATACATAATTAAAATTTATCCTAAAATTATTATAAATTTTATCGAAAGAATAAACTTTCTTTTTTAATATTCGAATTCTTTAGAGCAGGGGTTCTCAAACTTTTAGACATTGCGACCCCCTTTCTCGACTAAGTATTTTAGTGACCCCCTCCCCTAAGTTTTAACTCTGTCTAAAATTTAGACAGAAATTTTGAAAATTTTACACGTACTTAAAAATTCGTAGAGTATGTGTCGGGTATTGGTGCCACATCCCTTGACGCTTCATCTTGTTCCTTACTAGTATCATTTCATCTCGAAACTTTGATTGAACAGTTTACAGATTACATTCTAGTTAAGGATATGAGTGGGTTTTTGTGGATAGTCAATCCGTTCAGTGAACAAGCCGTAACAAAAGCTGAGCTAAGTGTCCGTCATCATGATCAACTGATAGAGATTTCAAGTGATCACTCAGCTAAAGTAACTTTTGACAAAGCTTATGTCAACAAATTTTCGGTACGCATTAAAAAGGAATTCCCATAACTGTCCACAATAGCATTAAAAACTCTGATGCCATTTTCTACATATTACAACTGTGAACAAGGATTCCACATAAGGATAAATTGAAAAACAAAATCAAGAAATCGTTTGATACTGGAAAATGACATTGTTTTGCGTGTTACAAAGCTCAATACAGACATTAAAAATTGGTTAATTCCAAACAAGCTCATGTATCCCATTAACTAATGGAATACAAAAACCACCTTGTATGTGTATTAAAAGCTTTACGTGTACTTTCTTAATGCAAACTACAGCAATAAATTAATTTTCTTTCAACTTTTCTTCCACAGCTCGCGACCCCCTGGACACATCCCATGACCCTCCCTGGTGGTCGCGACCCACCTTTTGAGAACACCTGCTTTAGAGAAACATAAACATTTTCGACAGCGAAAATTCTTGAAATTAAATTTATAAATAAAAGAAGAACATTTTTATTCTTTAAATTTCAATAACTTATTTAAAATTTATTTGATAAATAGAAAGAGTACGACTTTTCTTCATAAAGTATCATAAAGCATATTTATTTCATAAAGTATTTGTTCTTATTATCAAATCAATCGATATATATTGTAATGCGAATCAGATTCATGAACATAAATTTATACGCCCCCCCCCCCGAAGAAAAAAGACAGTTCAAAACACTTTTTTTTTCGGAGGGGGATGTAGCTTCTAAAGCCGCTTTTAAATTGATATAATATATGTGTATAAATTCTATAATTTTAATGAAATGGTTTCTGTTTTTAAATATAATTTTAAAAAATATTAAAAACGCACTTCTGAAAATAAAAAAGCAAAGTAGTTTTAATAATAATAGAATAATAATAATAGAAATTCACAAAGCCTGCAATTATTGTAATATAAGATTTCAAACGATTGCAATACAAGGAAGTACATCTGTGGGTACTCAAAAATGTGTGTGTGATAAAAGGTTTGTTTTTTAGTCAAAAAATTGCATATTTTTTATTGGGTTTGCCTATTAAATATCTTTTCAACTAATTTATGAGCATCTAGTACTTTATACAATTCTTTAATTAGTTGAATCCCATCATTTTTAAAAGTTTAAAATTAACAGCTCGAATTTTGAAAGTACAAATAATTTGTGTTCCCTTAATTAAATTCATTTATAAATTTTCATGAATTTGGGAATAGATTGCACTTAAGTATTAGTGAGTAGAAGTTCCAATGCTTCCGTGAAGAGAAGATGTTTGCGATGTCAGACGAGTCTATTTTGATAGGTGACATCAGAAGAGTTGCAGCTGTTACAACCTTGTTATTTCTCTGTACTAATCAACTCTATGTTTCTTACTCCTCCCCTCCCCAGCACATGGATTCATCTGCAAGAGATCAAAGTTCATTTAAATTTTCGTGCTTCTAAGATACTCTATTACTTCTTTGCACGGTTCCAATTAACATTGCATTTGAGACGAATTGATTTATGACTAAAGAGTTTTTAAACTGAAATGTGAAATGACGAAACGTTTTTATTTCAAAATAGTTGCCTTTGGCGATCAACTCATAATCTATAAAATTGATTTTCTTTTTATAAAAAAATTATTTATTTATTTGGAAAACACTTGCTTAGAATTTCAACTTGTGTGATAAGAATTAAAAATATGAAATAAATGAAAACAGTCTACTATAAATTAGAATACCTGTATAATAAAAAGTGTATACTTATCAAAGTAAATGAGTAAGAAAAAAAATCGATTTTAATGTCTAAAGAAAACGAATTCTTCTCTTAATTCCAAAACTGGAGAAAACATACGGTTGAATAATGGAACCCTGAAATAAGGTTGCTTTTCTTTATAACAGTAAAAATGTACTAAAAATTATTGTATAAATTAAATTTTAAAAAAATTTTCAAATTAGAGAAAGGTTTTACCAAAATGAAATGGGTATTATTAAAAAAGGATTTTTTTAAATGCAAATGTAGTGCAAAAATCATTTTTGAGATAATATTTTCGGGTGAAACAGCTGAAATACACCAAACGCTTGCTTGATTTTTATTAATTTCTACACATAAATATTCGGGAGTGGCTTTCAATTAAATTTAAAGGTTATTTAAGCCAGATTTCATCAAGATGTACTTAAACTAAATTTGTATTAGTGAGCAAATAAATATAAATTTATCTCTATATACAGGGCGTTTCAAATATTGGAACAAGACTTTATATCCTTTAATATTCCACGTAGACACATATTAACATTTGCAAAGTCTTCTTAAATAAAATAGGCAATTGTTTGAATACACTTTGAATTCTACGAAGATTGATAATAAAAAGTATTAAAAAAATTTCGAAGATATTATAAAGAATGTCAATCGCAAAAAAGTTCTTACATTCCTGTATATTGATGCAAAGTTTTATGATTTTCTTTATAAATGTTTGAAAAATGTTAAAAAGCAAATTCTTTGATTTAGGTTCGGTCGAGCAATTAGGATTTGATTTTGATCCAGTATTTCGCAGTAAATTTCATAGATAATCACTTTTTATAACTTGATATTACAAATACATAAGTAATAATTTATCTTACATTAAATTTTTTTTAAAAAAATCTTGAAATTATTTGTAAATTGAAGTATTTATGACACTTGCCAAAAATAAATATTTCGATATCAATAGAAAGTTTCATTCTTCTAATAATATATGCACATAAAACTGTATTATGTTTACAAACAGAATGAATCATTTGCATTTCAAGATAATCTTCATTATTGAAATACGAAATTTTTATTCAAAAATGTTTAATATCAAGTATACAAATGTGAGCAAAGTATTTTATTTTCTTACTCAAAATTGCATTATTTTTGAAAAACATCTTAAATTTATAAAGTTAAGCTTCATAAAGTTTTAACTTAAATTTTATAAAGTTTTTTTTAAATTTATGCATCTGAAATTTATACAATTTATAAAAAGTTTTTTTCGTTCTTGAAATCCAAGTCGTAATTTGCAATCAATCAAGAAAGAAAACAATGTAGACGAAACTAAATTTTTTTTCAGCTAATTACGACTGAATATCCATTATTAGGCAAGTATTTGTTACAATTTTTTATATATGGAGTAAGTCTGCAGTTACAAAAGGAATTGTTCGTCTATATCTATTACAAGTTCCTCTAAAGTTTGAAACAAAAATATTTCTGAGTATGTTATAGACAGAAGGGTGAAACTTAATCTGGGCATAGATAAATCTAAAAGAAACATTTTACTTATTGGTACTTTTGCATTTTGGGTCCATGAAATAAATTAACTTTTCGCTACCAATCTCTACAAAATTCAAAGTGCGTATGGGTATTTCAAATCTTATTCAATAAAGCTTTGTAATTGGAAATATATGTGTAGGCACAATGCTTAAGAAAACAAATTTTCAACTTTTTTTTATGCATCCAATATATACATGATAATCATGAAAGCATTCGATATAGTTAATAATATTGTAAGTTGAAGAGAATATATTATATAAATAATATAAAAAAACAATTTTTTAAAATCAATTCGTACTTTGGATATAAGGCATATTTTTCTTTTAGTTACTTTTTATTAAATAATTACAATTTTTGTTCTCGTGTTCCGCTTTACAACAGAAGAAGGGGAACAGTAGCTCCAGAGGGCATGGACCCCTGAGCACCCGAAAAACAATCACTTTCTACTCAGTACTCCCATTGGTATAATTCCAGACATGAAGAACCTTGTGTCCAAGTTCGAACTTTCAGCACAAGGGATGCGAATTTAATTCCCTATCAGCCAGGCTATCCCGACCTAACATTTACAACTACTATAAAAAACTATTATAAATACAAGAATGTTAATTTTCAATTAATATATAAAAAATAATGAATTAATATTCGAAAAAACTTTATTAACATCAAATGTCATCCACTGCAAATTTAAAAAAATTACTTGAACTTGTGGATGAATAGATATAATTTGTTAAGGATTAAAAAATTGAACAGGATATTTATATATAGGGAGAGAGTAAGCTAATAGTAGGAATTGAATAACAGCATTCAGCAATTCTGTGAACCCTTTCAGTTCTTAGATCTTGTTTTTTAGTTGGTAAGCGATTATACAAAGCTGTTCATCCATTCCAACAATTCTAGATAATGGCTTTAATTCCAATACAAAAACACCTCACCATTTATTATCCTCAATGTTTATGACTCGATTTTATATCGATTTCATCATCATCATCATCGTAACATTCTTCCCCCAGCTGCCACGCCCGATTTTTATCCTATGACAAATGACTCTCCGATAACCAGACAAGATGGAATCCGATGATGTTTTCTGGCCTCTTATCTGACGACATAAAAAATCATAAAGCTTAAAAATGCGACAACATTAGCACATCCCACTCAAGATCTTCTGGATCGGGTCCTCGATTACGAACGAAATCCTCAAGATATCGCAGCGGGACTCATGAGTAATGTGCTTTGGTGAAGGTGAGGACAGGTTATGACTGAGATATATTTGACCTGAAGGGTGAGAGGGGAGGAAGGACAAAACATGGAAGACTTGTCGACATGTTCCATAGGTTATTTCCCCGGGACTGGAAAACACGAAGAAGATTGGAAGTTGCTTCTGCCTTGGCTGAAAAGTTTGGCGTGAATTTATACAGCAATAAATTAATATGATGCCTTGACAAATGAGAGAGATTATAGGCTGGTAATTGGCGCCGTGTTGCATCAATGGGGTATGCGACGGTTGTTAAAAATAGGGTGGTGCTGGGTGAGTTCATTGAGTGCTGAAAGATGAGGTGTCTTGCTCTCGAGACAACTCCATTAAGTAAGGACACTGGTAACACCTGACACTTATAAATTGAATCCGGGTGTAGATGCCTTTGCTTAAAAATAGATTGAATTTTAACTTTACTGGGTAATGACAATTTTTTGGAAATTAGAAGTTTTTTTTTCAATGAAATGATGGGTTAATACCTTCAAGACCTCAATCCCTTGGGATTTTTGAGTCAATATTTGCAAGACTTCTGAGACTTCCAGCAGAAAAAATCCTTAGTTTGAGTTGTTGCTTACGAGTGGCTCTTGATAAAGTCTTCTGGCCAAATTATTAATTTCTTCGCTTTTTATTCCATTTGATACATTTCATTTATTTTACTCTTAAATTTATTTATTTCTAATTTGGAAATGTCTTTTTCTGTTATAGTTGTAGCAGCATTAGTGTGCTCTAAATGCAACCTATCTTTCTTTTTATAGTTTTCACTCAATAATATTTACTTTTAAATAAATTTCATAAAAAAAGGCTGAAACTTTTCAGTTTGTGGTTTATTTAAAATGAGTTGTCTTATGCACAGGCGCATATTTCAAAGGTTCAAAGAAATATTCAATGGATTCCTTTATTTATGCAATAGATTCCATAATTGAATCATAAAGAATGAAGTTATGTAAAATAACTGTGAATATCTTGAATATTAGTATTTATTCATATTAATATTTCAGTTGTTTAAGCGCGTTAATAATCATAGACTGTATAGTGTCAGTAATCTTGAAGGATAAGTTCTACATGACATACATATTGTAAAACTCGTAGAAAATTATTTATAGATCAATTCATTTGACGTAATGTTACCAAATTTGTCAATTACTTCTAAGATAGTAAGTATTTAGAAAAGGATTTTCAGAAGTTAATTTAGAGTTTTATGAAAAATCAAACAAAATTCTCCCATTATTAATCATGTAGACATATAAATGCCATTTTTACACATCTTTAAATATTCAACACATTGGTTTTCCAGTGATTTCAATTTTAATTCTGTAGAGGTTTTCACTCTGATTTTAATAAAATTTAAAAGAAATTATAAGCGCATATTTTCTGTTAACACTTTTCATATTTTAGCAATTACATTTAAACACAAGAGCATTACGACGACGTTCAGACATTTTCATGTAAGAAAATAATATAATAATGAGTAAATATATGCAATATGCAGTGTAATATAATAATGAGTCAGTTTGGAAAAAGAATAATGTTAAACAAATCAAATGTGAAACGGTACGTTTGTTTGAGTTAAAAATCTAAATCTCCTTTAAATTTGTTTTGAAAATCCGTCATATGAAAACATTTTAAAAGGAAAGAGTAAATAATATGTGCTGAATTTCTATATGTGAATCGTTTCCTTCAGGCGTCTGCTGTTTTTTTTTCTGCTCTTAATTTTTTTAGTAGCATATTTACTCTTATATTTTTATATTATTAATCGAATGTCTTACGTAATGGCAGTGAGTTAGCATTTTGGAAGGAAAGAGTAAATAAAATGTGCTAAATTTGCATATGTGAATCGCTTTTTTTCCCCCTCATATGCTTTTTGCTTTTAATCTTTCTAGGTAATATGTTTATTAACATATTTTACCTACTTCGAATGAGCATGATTTCCTCTAAACGTGTTAACAAATGTATGTTATTAATCGAAGCTTACGTAATCGTAGCGAGTTACTATTTTGAAAGGATCGACGTAACAAAATGTGCTAAATTTGTATATGTGAATCATTTCCTTTCCGCTTATGTTTTTTGTTTCTAACTTTTTCTTAATAACATGTTTATTCACATATTTATACCCATTTCTGAAAACACCAGCACCAGCTAAACACTTCTTATACCTCATCTAAATTTCTTAATAACTGTATGTTATTAATCGATTGCCATACACAATCGTAGCGAATTACATCCTGTTAGAGTACTATCTTGATCGATTAATTGTACTATATTCATCGATCAATTGATCGGTGCAGTTAATATAAAATTACTAGAAAAACCTGAAGTGTTATTTGGAGACTCCTTTTGGTAGACCGATTAAAATTAAAATTGACAACGGTCTAAAATTATAATCACAAACCAATTTTCATGTATCTTCATGTCTTCTGTGTTTGAGTTATTACACTTACATGATTGACCGTCCGTCAGTCTATACTTCCACAATCTCTTCACGAATTTGGTTATAAATTTAATGCACCTCCACATGCTAAATTTCATCCATATAGTTTTCTTTGTTTCGTAGCTATCATTAACATAGTATATTAATACAGCAGGAAAAACAATCTGAATGAATTTTATTTAGTATACCTAAACATGTTCAAAGCGCCAATTTTCACCAAAAGTGACCATTTTAAAAAAATAAGTTTACTTTTATATCTACGTTAATTAGTTACCAATATATTGATATCTTCGTAATGATTGGTAAACTGGAACTGAGCATTTAATAACGTTAAATTAAATAATTTCAGGCCTATTAAATAATTTAAAGAGCCAGAAACGTGCTAAAAATTTCAGTAAACACAAATTTATTTTTAAATACTGAGCATTTTTCGCACTGCAAAATGCAAAATTCTATCGAGAGTTTCCACACTGATTTATGGAAATTCGTATCAAAAGATGTTTTTGTTGAGCTCTGGACCCTCAGATTAGGGACATTTATGTATGCAATACATTTTAGAGAAGGATTTATAGGCTTACTGAATATTCTTAAAGTTATTGGAGTGTATCCTATTGCAAATAGTTATATCATTTGCTGAATTGGATAAAGACAGAATAAATTATTCTATGCAACAATCACTACCAAATGTAAAAATTTCCAGAAAAAAAGGGGTTAAATAAAGAAAATTATAAAATCTGAAGAGGAGAATTAGGTATAATCTATAAATGTGGGGAATTTAAAATACGTAAACAGATAATTTTTTTATTTAAACATGTTACTTTATATTTTAATTGCATTTTTTTTCGAAATTGATTTTTACTCACTTTAATTCAAATAATTCAAAATATAATTATCACGTTACTATGACATTTGGTGGATTTTGTCGTTATGCTATTTTCTAGAGAATAAATTAAAAGAGTTTAGATTTTTTTAATTTGCATTTAATTGCTTGATTAATAACGTCATAAATTTACTAAACATTTTTTGATAAATCTTGGGCTGATTCTAAAATTTTTATTTTTTATTATAACCATATGATTGCAGCTCAATTTTTAGGGAAAACTATGTAGCTTATTTTGGTATAAGTTTCATCCGGATAAGAGTTATAGTTTTCTAGTGTAACCAGTTTGAAGCCTTTAAAGAATTTGCTTAAATTTAAGCTATTAAAGGCTGATTTTCAAAAAGTTTTAATGTTAATTCAAATATTGACGTCCTATTATTAATTTTGAATAGTTTCAAACCCAGAAGGTTAAAGTATGTAAATATAATATTTTTTTATCATTTGTTTTGTTTCCGAACGTGTTCTGATATCTTAAAGTTTGATTAAAAAAATAACGACAAATTTGGAGTTAATAACTTTTAAGAAATGTCATCTATGCAATTTGAAGTATTTTCTAGTCATCGTGTTGACAGATACGTATAATTATGGACATATGTTTATGCTTTTCGGACACAAGGAGACCTGAAATTTGAAAATTCGTCAAAATCTTAATTTAAATTTTTTGACGATTACAATACAGTGTTAGATTGCATCATATCGGAGAAGGTGAAAATTGTTAAGCAAGAATAAATTTAAATTTAGTGGTGGCAAATCAATTGAAAAACAAGTAAATTTGATACTTTCTAGTTTTAACCCATTCGCTGTCAAGCCTAAATTGTATAAGGTTATTCCCATTGCCATTTCTGTTTTGAATGTTATTGTTTATCTAAGGTTTATTATTTCAAAAAATACACATATTTAGTCAAAAATAATCATTTACATGTATAAAATTCAAGCACGAGTATACTCGTGATTGGCAATGGGAATAACCTCATATAACTTAGGCTTGGCAGCGAATGGGTTAAATAAAGCAGAATTTTTGCAAAAACAATTTATTTGTAGCTTTTTTTCATGTTTTTACCTTTGTATATTTATGTTTGTCGCCATAAAATGTTTGCAAGTTTGATAAGTTGTACGTTATAATATATTGAAAGTATCACGAGTATATTCATGCTGGTAATGGGTAACACCCTGCTAAGCACGATTATATTCGTGGTTGGCAGTGAATGGGTTAATTAAGGTAAGTGTGACTACGTGAAAAGTAAAATAGGTATTTATAGTTAAAGAATTAACATATAACAAAAAAATAAGAAGAGATTTCAATAAGAAGAAGTAATCAAAGGCGTAAGATTTTTTTTTTGCATAATCTTTAAAAAACTAAATACTAAGCAAGTAACAATGAGAGAGGGAGGTAAAAAAATTAAAAGAGTGAAAATTTCTGTTCCTGTAATTAGATTTGCGACTTATACAAGATTGTTTTTGTCCATTGTATAGAGATATGTGCATTAGCTTTATTTTAATAACAATGGTGAGATGAAATAAAAAATAACACTAAACGTCCTTTCGGCGATGGTTGAGATTTTCAGAAAAGAAAATGTTTTAAAAAGCAATATCATAAAATGTTGCTGTTGTTGCTTCTAATGGCATTTGCCAGGGACAAACCTACTACCGCAGTGAGCGATTTTTAAGCCGAGGATGCGTCTCTTGTTTTAGTAGCGCCAACTAAGGCTAAGAGTACGTATTAGCTACTCACGCATCACATTCGGTTTCACAGCCCCTTTACACAAGGGGGGATACATTCATGCATCTCACGGATTGAACAGAAGAACAACCATGCCCGAACCGGGACGCCCAGATCACGGGAAACACGCGCTACCCCTGGGCCAGGACACCGACCATAAAATGCAATTAAAACCATTTTTATTTTGAATTGCATGAAGATAAAAAATTTTTGTTAGGATAGATGATAGATGTTATATAGATAGATGTTAGATGTTATATAGATAGATGTTATTGTAAGACAAAATTGGGTCATTTAAAAATACAACAATGAACGAAACGAAATTCAGATTTGGAGAGGTTTCTAGGATAAATTTTATTGAGACACAAGTACTCGGATTACAAATTTTTTAAGATTTTATTTTTGATAATTGATGGACATGAACTATTTAATAAGCCTGTAAATCTTAGAAAGCGGTTTGAAAAAAAAATTAATTCAAGATACAATTGTTCTTCGTAACTAAATTTATCCTATCTATTTATTTATTTAACGGTTTGCTATTTATTTATTTAATGACTTGCTATTTATTTTTTAATGATTTTCTATTTATTTATTTAATGCTATTTATATATTTAATCATTTATTATTTATTTATTTAATGACTTACTATTTATTTAATGTTATTTATATATTTAATCATTTGTTATTTATTTATTTAATGACTTGATATTTATTCATTTAATGAATCGCTATTTATTTATTTAATGAATCGCTATTTATTTATTTAATGACTTGCTATTTACTTATTTAATGACTTGTTATTTATTTATTTAATTATTAATTACTTATTTATTTAGTTATTTGCTATTTATTTATTTAATTACTTGTTATTTATGTACTTAATCATTTATTATTTATTTATTTAATGACTTACTATTTATTTATTTAATGATTTGATATTTATTTATTTAATAAATTGTCATTTATTTATTTAATGACTTACCATTTATTTATTTAATGACCTGCTATTTACTTCTTTAATGACTTACTATTTATTTTATTCACCGATGCATAGTTTAATGTTTTTTGTTTCACAAGCATATGCTTGAAATAAAATATTAACATACATATATTTGGATATTTGGCCAATTATTGATAGTTTTTAGTTTCATTGAAACAACTCTTATAACGTTTAAAAAACAATTTATGAATTATCTTTAATGATGAAAACTAAAACCACTGAATAATATCTCATGTCCTTCAAAATAAAAATAAAACACTTATTTTATCTTCATTCCCCACCGAGATACTTTTTGTTCCTTCGGAAGAGGGTAGGCATGTGGATGGGAAGGCCTCTACGTATCTGGTGGCACTTGCTTTGGTATCTATTGATAAGTTCCCATGTCTTCACAAGAAGACAGTCAGAAAATATCACGAAAGAAAAAAAAACTTCCCTCAAAATATTGAAAAAAGTACTATCTTGACCTGTTATCAGATGTCCCGGAGACACAGTTCTGGTAGGTTGATAAATCGCGGACCTACAAGCATTTTTATCGCAGTGTGAAGCCAGTAGAAAATTTCGTGTTTAACTATCTCCAGTATAGCTTCGCATTATCGATCAGTTTTTCGTGGAAAATTCTTTAGATTTCCTAAGAAATCAGAGGTCAATCCAGATTGATTATTGTGCTTAGATCAGATGAATTATGGATGCTTCCATTCCTCATATCCATAATATACAGAATGTTGAGTAGTGGATCATTCTGATATTAGTTATATGCTGGGACGGATTACCGAGTATGTAGTTGCTTAGAGCATCTGGATTGGAGAAGATCGGCATTCACACCAATTGAAAAAAGTTAACGTTCTAATTTTCAAGTAAATAAATTGAGAAAAAAATTATGAAATGAAAAATATGAACCAGTATAAAGTCCAGAAGTAATTATGAACCATTATATATTAAATGACTTGCTATTTATTTATTTAATGACTTACTATTTACTTCATTCACTGACGTATAGTTTAATGGGTTTTTTTTATTTTATGAGCAAGTTTAATGACCCTTTAACGTTTTTTAACATGTATAATGCTCTTTTAAAATTTGACAAAAATATTTTCTATTAAAGTTATACAAAAATAACAGTTAGTAAAACGATGATAAATTACAAAAAGTCACAACAAAACCACGATAGTGAGTTCAAATTGAGAAATAAAAGTCTATAAATTTTTAAAAGATAAAAATGTTTTGATGTAGGTCTCTACCAAACAACCATATCAAATGAACTATATCAATGAAAGTTACTTCTTCTTCTTCTGTACAACCGACCACCCGGCCACCAATAAACGTAGCAGTATCGACAGGATTTGTTGTAGCCGACTGTGGACTGTAGCAATGTCCATCCTAATATTGACCGAATCTGTCAAACTAATATTCTCTTCAAGATAATTGTCCTCAAAGTGGTCATAAACTGACCACTTCCTAATCTACAAACTTTCAAACAGTTGGCGAAAAAAAAAAAAAAACTGACTATTTTAGACATCATGTCCTCCAGAGTCCTAAGATTACTTGAAACCATTAGTAAAGAAGTCAAGTCATTATTTTCAACTTGGATACCAAAGTTACTATCGTTTTCTTGAAGCAAAATAAGGGATGATCATAAAAATGTGGACATTCAATAAAGATATGATTAACTCTTGCTCAACAGCTACAATGCGGAAACATTGGCAAATGATCATTTAACAACATTAGATGTTTAAGTATGAATCTTGTGTGACCATTTCTCAGACGAGTTAAACCTTTGTCATGTTTTCAATTATTTAGAGAAAGTCATTGATATTTCTTGAAAAAATATCGAGAGTTGTGTATCAAATAATATTGATATGTCAAATGTAATAGTTCATTTCTTTATTTCTTTCATTATGTTGACTTGATTATTATAGTATGTATTAACATAAATCATCTTTTTAACACTGTACCAACAATAAGCGATGAAATGACCATTTTCCAGTGGCATTTCCAACATATCGGAGAAATGCCGGGAGGTTTAATGTTAAATGCAATTGCATCCAGACGTGGATGTGACACGTATGGAAGTCACAATAAATTAACAAAAATTTAAAAAGCGTGCTTTTCTTCATAAAATTGTTCATACAAATTATTATTGTGTTGATTAAGGGGAAATGTGCGTTGTAATTCAAAAAAGTGGTCCTATAATGCGTACTGTAAAGAAGTCGTGAAGCTTATCGCCTTTTTTAAGGGACACATGTTCGACATTGTTAGCAGTAAAGAAGTAGTAAAACTTATCGCCCTTTTTAAGAGACACTTGTTCGAACATTGTTACTTCCGGTCAGCTTCCTTTGTTGTGCATTGTGTTTCTCCCGCTGTGATGTTACCCTTAGGATTTGAATGGAGTCAGATAATAGAGCACACTTGCGTTTGCGTCCCTTTGGATAATGGAACAGTGTCAAACCCTCAGATGTAGCTATTCTATGGACCACCCAAACTGGGATAAAGTTCCGATAATGAACAACACATGCATTTATAGAAAGAAGTTCTAAAAACACCAAATGCGAATGTTTGTGTATTGTGAAGGTTCTGTTAAGGGCATGGATAGTCCGACAATATTCCCACGAATAACTACCGACCATTGGGGATATTCCTGAAGAATTATTGGATGATCGACATCTCCAGCGCACCATTGCGAACCTGAGAAGTGGAGTTTCACCGAGGTTAAAAAGGAAGGTTGAAGGGAAGAAAGACGAGACCAGCTGATCTGACTAGAGACTGGAACAGAAATGTTACGACGAGGAGTCGAGCTGGTCCGAGACCAGCTGTGATCTGAGCTAAAGAGCTGGATCGTTGAAGTGATACCACGTGATCTCGAGTTTATTGATTAAAGATCTACCGGAAGTAATTCGTAGATCCTCTTGAGCTACTGCAGTAGCTGGATAAGAGACCAGCCTGTAGTTTTCCCCTTGTGATAGTAGTGGAACTATTATTCCAGATGTAAATTTTTCCCAGCACGTTTTTTGTTATTGTATAAAACTGTAAATAAAACATTTGTGTTTAAACGCTACCTGTTTATTCTATCGACCAGGATCAAGTCATTACAGTACTGCCTAAAGTGACAAAATACATAAATTTACTTATAATTATATGTAGAGTACTTGGGCAAAATATTAAAGCAATGCAGATTATACCTAGATGCTATATAGACTATGGAATGTTATTTATTTTCGTTAAGCTGAAACATAATTGAGAATTCATGAAATTTCTATCAAATAAGCTAACCAGAAATCTTTCTATTTCATTAAATCGCTAATTTCTAACGTAAATCTTGGAAATTAAAAAGAATCATTCATTAACTTATCAACTGTTATTCTGCGTGTAATTAAATCCATTATTATGCACTTTTGACATTTAATTTTCTACCGATAGATTGACCAACAAAAGCCTGCATCTATATCAAGTGTATCATTCTTACTAGTAATCTTTACTATTTTGAAAAGGAAAATTCAAACGACTAAGAAGCCAGAAAGTTGCTACATTACTAAAAAAAGAGCAAGTAACTTTTAGCTTTTAATTAATTGATGATGACGTCATGCCTACTTTTTACAACGAAAAGAGGGGTGTAGTAGCTTCTGAGGGTATGAAACCCTGAGCACCCGAAGGCAGAAGTTTGACTTCTAGCTCATATGAGGATGAAACACACACCCATACGCTTGCACAGCCTCTTTTTACAGGGAGGGGGGACATTCACACATCCATAGATAACACACAGAAGAACAACCCTACCTGAACCGGGACTCACGGAACACAAAGAAAACGCGCTACCTCTGTACCAGAAAGCCGGCCTTTTAATTAATTTAACTATTGAATTACAAAAAGTTATCCTTGTGTATTGATGTCAGCAATTATGTTTTGCGAAGTGCATGATTTAGTATTAAATCATGTATTATTAAGTTTTTAAAGTAATTCGAAAATATGATTAATGAATTATATACCAAATAAATATTTTGAATAATATGATTTTTCCCCAATTTTTCTTAATGGTAGTTTTCAGGATTATTGAAATAAAAATTCAAATATTATATCACAAAAGTAATCTATATTTTGCTCTATTTTACTGACTTTCATCCAATTCTTTAAGGTAGGTGACTACGTTAAAAAGTTGATATTTTTGTTTAATTTTCTTAATGTTTAAATAGGGTTGCTTATGAAACCTCGTAGATTTTTTGTGCTTTTCTGGAACCCTACACTACCTTTTGTTTGATTGACCTATGTTTTAATTTACATACTTTTCAATGCTTTTTTGTACTTTTAGTTGCTGTTTTCTGAATTCTAATCCGTGTTGAAAATTTATTACTAAAAACCTTATAAATTAAAACCTAATGCTCAGTTTTTACGCGAATTTAATTTAATTTCTCAATATATTCTGTAGTTTTCTGAATTGCAGAATAAATAATTTATTCATGTAGAAAATATCTTATAGTCATTTTAGTGCCTTATAAAGTGAAAAAAGTTGAAAATTTCCTGTTATTTATTCGTCAAATTTTAGTATTTAAAGAATGGATAGAAATACAATTTATCTGTTAGTTCAGGAAACAGACAATTTATTTTTAGCTATAAGTAAGATTTTAAGCAAATCATTTTATAAATACTTTAAACTAGAAGAGTTTTTATTTTACATCTCTTTTTAGTCAAAAAAAATTCCATTTTTCCAAATTTTTTAAAGCGTTTGTTGCTTAACTGGCAGATTTTGGTCTCATAGACGTTTTTCTTATCTTATCTAAAGCAAATATAAAACAATATAACTATTTTCTAGCATTTCTTAAAACGTTCAGTTGGAACAGTTACATACCAATTTGGAATAACAATTGACTATTTTTCAGAGATAGAGAAGTAGATTTTAATGGCGAATCAGCCAAATAAATAGCAACGTTAAAAATATTGTTTTGAGACGAGTCATGCATAAAATAAAATTTTCGAATAACCCGAATTTTCTGGACAAGAAACACCTAATATTTCTTGTATTTAGCTTAAATAACCCTTCATATCTTGTTTCGCATGGAAGTAAGTACATAAAGAAATACTTTACCTTCAAAACAATTCTGATTCATTTGTTGTTGTTTTTTAAATATTTACCATTAATAAATTATCGTATTTCATCTCTGCGACAATATTTAAACAAATAGGACTTTCCGTTGCTTATGGGTTCTGTTCGAAACTAAAAACATACTTCTTAAGATGAATACCTCCTTTTGGCAAACTAATGTTCTCTATGAAGCCATTCACTTGAAAGTATTCAATAACATGACCAGAAACACAGACTTTAACAGAAGAAAAAACATGCCATATGGAAAGATATTTAAGATAGATTCCTCTTTTGAAAAATGGAAATTCCCTTTCTTGAGCAGAAAACCGTTTAAGCCTCGTGCTTACTTTTCGATGGAGCCACGAAATGTTCTGGAATTCTTCCAGATTCATCTATTTGTCGGACTTGGAGAACACCGATTTTTTTTTCTTTCTGGGAAACAATTTAATCTTTTTTCCCTTCTGTTGAGAAAGCAGAACCTTCAAAAACGCACAAACCAATGTTTGAAGAAAAGAGCTTCAAATGGTGTTTTTGTTTGTTCTTCAAATTTGGGCAAGACATTTTGTTCGTTCAAGAGCTGTGTTCTGGTCAAACAACGATTGTTCCTTCTCTTTAAACTCTGCTTCGAGAGGTTGGAAAGTAAACTGCTGGTGTGAAAAACCGCGATTGTCGATCGAGTTTTGCTATTGTTTAGTTAAGCTTTCTGGTGGAAACGGGACTAAAATATAAGGAAAACTGGACTTTTTTAAGATAAAATAATAAAATTTTAAGAAGCACCGACTACTAAAATGAATAGATAATTATTTTAATCGAAACTAAATTCTTAAAATAATGAATCGCTGATATTGATATTCAAAGTAAATTGAAATTAGAACCATAATACTGATATATTTTACAAGAATATTTGTTACATTAGTATTTACAAGAATAGCAGCTAATGTTTACAAGAATGTTGAAAAATTCTATTATAATCTTTTGATTATTATTATTATTATTATTATTATATTAGAATGACAGATATACTATAATAATAATAATAATAATATTCAAATGATAGATTTATTTTTGTTATTATATTCGAATGACAGATTTATTATTATTATTATTATTATATTCAAATGATATATTTATTATT
>JAOUZG010016644.1:10867349-10890434 GCA_026289955.1 Argiope argentata | reverse complement strand
TTATTATTATTATTATTATTATATTCAAATGATATATTTATTATTATTACTATTATTAAATACTTATTAATACGTGTTGTTATTTCCTAATAAACTCTATTGGTCAAATTAACTTTCACTGCGATTCAAGTAATGTTGAAATGTACGTTCCCATGCATTGAGTCCCAATTTTGAAATGCATTTTTAAAACCATCACAGCATCTATTTCTTTTGAAGTTCGAATAATCATAATTCCAATGTAATCAATTTTTTTCACCCAATAAACTCGGTTGGGAAAACAAGCCTTTTTACATAAAGGAAATTTTATTTCCCAGTAAACTCTATTGTAGACACTAACTTTTACTGCAATTTAAGAAATGTTGAAATGTATGTTCCCATGTAATGAATTCCAATTTTGAAATTGCATTTTTAAAACCATCACAGTATCCATTTCCGTTGAAGATCGAATAATCATAACTAAAAATAATCAAATTTTTCTCGCCCCAACAAACTCTATTGGACAAACTGGAATTGACCAATCGCAGTCCAAACATCACTCTGAAACATACTTCTCGTGTCTTCTTCAACAAAGACCGATGAATTATCGGTTCCACGCTTTCCTTTTCTGTACAGTGGTATGGTGGTTTTTTACGGAGATGGATAGCCACAGCCCACACTACCAAGTCCACAGGCCATAAGGAAATATAAAACAACAAGTGTTCCCATAGTAACAGGAATAGCCCCAAAGTGTCTGTCGGCAAGACGGATGGCTGAGAAAGAACAGGACCGTTTGAAACGTTGAATATTACGTGCTAGAGGGACATAATGGATTCTCCATCAAAGCATTGCTGGACAAAAGATGATGAAGATGTCTATGTTATTATTTGGCCCTTAAATACCGACAACTCGTCAACGAATTCTTTGCTGTCTTCTATTGTCTTGGGTAGAAGGGAGATTAATAGGGTTCCAGCAAATAGGGGAGGTTCTTTCACCTATTTTTATTTGCCTCCTTCCCTACGGAACTGTTACTTTGAAGTTTTTTTATAGTACTCGCATCGACATTTCTTGCGTGTGCAATTAACTTTCGTCCTCTGAAAATGAATGCATGGCGTTCCTTTTTCATCTTGAATATACGAGTAAATACATTTAATAAATCACTTTTACTCTGTGCGAAACGATTTTTAAATTCTTACTTTTGAAGTTAATGAAGTTACTTAAATTAATAATCCTATAAGACGTTTTTAATTCTCTCTTTAAATATCAAATCAGAGAAAAACAATTTGCAAAAAAATAGATTATAAAAACTTATAAAATTATTTTGTTTTGTTTTGTAAGTTTTAGTTTCGTTTAGTGTGATTTAAACTTTTTCTGGTATCTTTTTACTTTAAAGTTGTTCTTTTAATTTTGTGATACAAATTAATTTCAAAAACCTCTTTTTTGGGGAATTTTTGGGTCACGAGAGATCGATATTTTGACGAATTGTCAGAACTCTCACGGGAAAAAATCCCTGGTTTGAATCCCTGCCTGAGGATGACCCTTGAAAAAGTCTTCAGGCCGGATTCAGTGTATTATATATATATATATATATATATATATATATATATATATACTGAAACAATTTTAAAAGAGATAAATATAATAAATTGCCATTTTCATAATAAATTAGAAAGATACACAAATGTATTAAGAGAGCGCGTATGCTGCTATTCCTAAAGACATAGTGGAACTAAGAAGAATAAAAAACAGATATGTAAGTGAAAAAATGAGAAATCCGGCCTGATGACTTTCTCAAGGGTCACCATCAAGCAAGGATTCCAATAAAAAGTGGAATTTTTTTCTGTAAAGAGTTTCCGTAAAGAGTTTCGGGTCATAAAAGAGTTAATTTTTTAGACAATAGTCTAACACTTTACAGAAAAAAATTCCACTTTTTATTGGAATCCTTGCTTGATGGTGACCCTTGAGAAAGTCATCAGGCCGGATTTCTCATTTTTTCACTTACATATCTGTTTTTTATTCTTCTTCTTATATATATATATATATATATATATATATATATATATATATTCTACTTTTGATTTCAAGTTTTAATGAAACATTTTTTGCTAATTTGAATCTGTCTTTGATATATTCGTAAATTCGTTTGGAACTCTACCTGCAATGTGGATACATATTAGAAGGAAATTTTTTCTTTATTTTTAAAAACTCGCAAATCTCACATTGTTGTATCTAATATACATCGTGATAAATTACATTTCCCTATCAAATTTTGATTGAAAAATTGTTATCTAGGAATTGAAATATTTTCTCTATTAAATCACAGATGAAATCACAGAAAGATAATAAAGAAATACTAAAGAAAAATTTCTAACTAGGTATAAAACTTTCGTTTCATTCAGAGTTAATTTCTTTCTTAGATATTTAGTAGTGATACTAGATAAATACTTAATAATGAAACACATTTTAAATGACTTAAATGTTACTTCTTAATTTCGTTTTCCACAATTTCAAATAATTAATTTTATAAATTCTATAGTTGAGCGTAATAATTCATTGTACAAAAAATTATAACATTTTTTGAAATATATTACATCATATTAAATAAATTCTTATTTTCTACTTTTTATTTAGAAAATTCTAAAAAACCTCAATTTGTTTTAGAGTGGGGAGGATGCATTTATTTTTTAACAACCATTTTAATTATCAAATGTAATGCCTTTGCTGAAAATTTTTTTTGTTTGAAATTCAAATTCTAATACCTTCATTTCTTCTCATAAAAAAGAAAAATAAATGGCACAAATAAATTAAAAGATGATTTTCTGGATTTTTTGATGAAGTTTCGCTTCTTAAATGATAACTAGTTAGAAAAAATAATGAATACGGGATGCTGTAATTTTTTTTAAAAAAATCTCGCATTGAATAAATGATAAGATTAAAAGTTAAGAAATAAACGCGTACATTACGTTTATTATGAGATAATAAATAATTCAGTTTCCGAAACAATCTGATCTTCACACCTTACGTTTTAAATTAGCAAGTGTTTGCTATCAATTCTTTTCCTCGGTGGTTTATGTACCCCCCCCCTTCAGCTTCTTGATTGGAATGTTTTTTTCTCATTAATAATTTAATTTTTTTCATCAAAATATTTTATGTTCTATCTAATTATTATTCATGAATAAATAATAGATTAAAATATAAGCATTTTCCAATTTACCTTTTATTTCATGTATTTTGTTGTTAGCAAATTATAATTTACTATGGTAG
Organism: Argiope argentata; assembly: GCA_026289955.1. Lineage (NCBI taxonomy): Eukaryota > Metazoa > Arthropoda > Arachnida > Araneae > Araneidae > Argiope > Argiope argentata. The sequence goes on along the minus strand of JAOUZG010016644.1, from coordinate 10,887,194 downwards.
ATTATAAGAAATTGGGAAATTATTATCCTTTATTGTTTTCTGTAAATTAAATCCGTGTTGTCTAATATTTAAATATTAAATTAATAATTTATGTTTTAATTTTTTTCACAAGCAGTTAAACATTTTTACACGAAAGACTTAAATAACAAATAACGTGTAATTAAAATTTACGTTATTACATTGACTTCATCCTTTCAATGTTCAAAAAATACTTTGTTCTAATTATACTAATTGAAATAGGAAGAATGTCAAGAAAGAGGATTTTTTTATTTTTTAATGTTATGACTTTTTTTTGTGTGTCTGAAATGTCTTAGAATTTTTTAGGGGGCAGGGGGAGTATACTTAATTTTTTAAAAAATAATATGCTATGCTGAAAAGCAATAAAGGAAAATAAAAAAGGACAATTCCCCTTTGAAAATGGAAACAACCATTACAACAATGAAACCCAGGAGCATTGCAAACAAAAGTATTAAAAAAAAGAAGACATATGTTGCTCAGATTCTCCTTTCTGGGCCCCCCCCCCCCCCCTCTTTCTAGCATAAAGAAAGGACAAAAATAAAGATCAACAAAAAATATGAAATAGAAGGAGAAAAAAAAATAAATAAACACGGGAAAAAACCATTAAGTAGTAGTAGGAAAAAAAAGGAATTCTTCGACTTTTAAGTTCTGTCGTGACGTCATCGACGAGGCAAATCACGTGACAAAAATCAGAGAACATCGGAATGCGTGGAATTTTCGGTCCCGCATAAAGGCCAGGAAAACGCGTGTCCCCGCATTATAAACAGAGTGGGCTGTGGAGTCCGTAAAAGTCAAAAAGTCCTCTGCAGAAAAATATTTAAGCGAGTCCCCCTGGAAAATTCCTGGCATAATACGACATCGGATCTTCGCTTTTCACAATTAACTTTGGAATGCCGGTTCAGGCATAGTTGTGCTTCGCGAAGACCCCTTTCCTTTCCAGTACTGGAAGGGAAAGGAATAGGGAGCTACTGTGGTGAAAATGATTGTTGTGTTTTGTCTGGAGTGAAAACGAATTAAGGGATGAAGAAACTATATCAGTAATAAAATTTGTTAACTTCGGATGATTGCAAAGTATAGTAAGAAATAACCGTCATCTAGAAATCTTAAGAATGTGAAGTTATCGATATGATTGAGTTTATTGCGAAAGGCAGTTTGCAATAAGCGATTAACTGCTTTACTAATGGCAAATGATAGTAATCCATCTACGGGCTGTTTTTGTTAAGCTTCATTAAACAGAAAATGGCTCGTAATAATCACCATCTAACGCTCCTGAGTAAATAATTATTATTTACTCGGGTTGGCATTTTACTTCACGGTGTCAAAAAATGTATGAAACAATCATACATAAAGCTTTAATCAATTTAATTCTCATAGGGTTGTTCATTGTTAAGCTTCATTAAAGAGAGAATAGCTCGGAACAATCGTTATCTGACGCTCCTGAGTAAATAATTATTATTTACTCGTGTTGGCATCTTACTTTATGATGTCAAATACATGTATGAAAATATTATACATAAAGCTTTAAACAATTTAATTTTTCTACGGTTGTTTTTTCTTAAGCTTCATTAAACAGAGAAAAGCTTGTAATAATCTCTACATGACTCTCCTTAATAAATAATTATTATTTACTCGGGTTGGCCTTACTTCACGATGTCAAATAAATGTATGAAATAATTATACATAAAGCTTTATTCAATTTCATAAATAGAGGGTTATTTTAAAAATTATCCATGAAAACAATGTTAGAAATCTTATAGTGTATGCACATACTTATGCATGAAAATAATTTCACAGTTTTGTGTTCACAATTCTAATAAATTTTACATTGATGATGAAAATGAACATTAATTAACCATCGTGATGCTAATGTCTTTAAGAACAAAACGTTTTTATGAAGTTTTCTTTCCGTCTGATTCTAATAAGCTTTTAACTTGAAAAGTTTTACTAAATTTATTTTTCATAAATAAATTTATGATGATCATTGATTTGATATCTGGTACGAATCCCTGTAAATGTCTCTTTCCTACAATAACGCAAATCTGCCAGAAAAGCTTAATTCAGATTTGTTATATTATTCCTTTAGATGCAGGTTTTGTGGACAACAGATGCCACGCAAGCATTCTCGCATTCAAAATGACGAAGTCCATCCTTAAACTTATCCCAGCAGCTTCAAAACGCGATGTTATTTTAACCAAACTAAACTATACATCAACGACACAAATATTTATTACCAGACTAAAATGAAAAGGAAATAATATTTATTTCGTTAAGATTATCCTTGTATAATAAATATGAAATTTGTGGACAAATTTCACAATCACTTTTTTTAATCAGCATCTGAACAATTCTACTAAAAGGAAAATGTCTTTTTTTTAAAGCTTTGATGAATATTTGCAATTTGTTTAACTTGGCAATAAAATGAATGTCTACAATTTCTTTACAAAATACTCCTTGTAGATCCTTGAACTAGTTTTAACTTAAATATAAAAACTTTATTTACGAAAAGAGGAATGTGGTTGAAATATTGTGTAATCATTTAGAAAACAAGTATATTTATTTAGCTCTGGAAGTTTATTGCATTTCTGATGTTATTGTTTCTTATCCACAACGAGATAAGAATATATAAATTGGAAGACAGAAAATCACAAGATTCTCTTTTAATTCAGTTTATAATTTGAATTATTCTGATGTCAATCAAAATGAATCTCCTGAAAAACATCAATTTCTGTAGTGTCTTAGTTAAATGTAATTTTCTATGATTCTCTTTCACCTTTTGAAGTCCAATTCATTTTTCAGTTTGGCGGCACAGTTCTGTTCTTTCTTGCATTAATTTTTCTTTCCCAACCAAAACTACATTAAAATTTGTGGGGGTATGGTATAAGCTTTGATGAATTCTTTTCACCTTCCTATTTCCAAAACCAGAGTTTTTTAAAAAAATTTCAACAATATAAACTAATACTATAAAATTCAATTAATAAATTAAATATATAATTATTACTTTAATATTAAAACTTTTAAACACTTAATAATGAAATAAATTGAAATAACAAAGTATTTGGTTGAAAACCACTTTCAAAAATTGATTTCAGTGTCGAACGTAAAAGGAAGCAACTTTTAAGTTTAAAAATAATTTAAATAAAATTTAAAAAAATTAAATACTTTAATAGAAGGTTTAAAGTATCTATTAAAGTATTCAAAGAGTCAAAATTCTCTTACAGAAGATTTAATTTATAAATCAGTATTCGAAAAGAAATGGATTATGAGATTCTTTGCTCCTTGCATACATAAATCCAAGCATATTCCTCCATTAAACTTTCTTTCGCCACCAAAAAAAGGAAGGCATATTTTTAGAAATGCTAAGCCTTAATCGTAGCATATTTGTTATTTTGAAAATCCCACGGGGAGGAGCACCTAGTAATTGAGATGAGAAGCTTCCGGCATGGTGGTTAGAACACAGCACCTGGTGGGTGCATAAAAAGGTGGGGACCTATGTACTCCTATCGATATTGAAACGTATTCCCAAGAGAAGGGTTGTACCGTAACCAATGAGGGCACTTAGTTCTAAAAACCACAGTTCCTGCTAGTATTGTGGTTGAGTAGGTACGGCCATTCAGAAAGTAGCCATTTTCTGGTTGTGATTATTACTTTGAAAAATAACTTTTCTTAGTACTTTACGTATTATACCATCTTTGCCAACGATCGCCAACGGTTTAATAACTTTTTGGCGACGGATTTAAATTTGGCGATAAAGATCAACGGATTTCACCACTGCCAAATTGCCATAATTAACGCATTAGCAACTCATTGGTGATTACTTCAAATTTGGCGATAAAGTAGGACGGTATAGTATGTAAGTGTCCTTTTCTTCAGAATTAGCATAAATTGTAAAATAAATATTGTTGTTCGAGTCTTTACACATAAACGATTTATTGCGTTTGAATGATGATTGATCAAAATGTCTTTAATTGCTATCTTAAAAAATGTATGAATCAAGAAGTAAAATATTCAAAAACAATTTCATTTAACATAAGCATTATCTGTTTTTTTCAAGTGACTTATCATATAACTGCCACAATATTTCCATCGAGAAGTTGGAAATCACAAAATGCAATGATTTTCAGAACATCTAAATCTGTAAGTTCATTTGGAAACAATTTCAGAGAACGTAAATATTATCCATCTGTATTAAAATATAACTGCAGCAACATTTCCTTTGTGAAATTGTAAATCAAGAATAAATACGACTCCACTGATTTTCATAACATCAAAACCCGCGAATTCTCGTCGAAACAATTTCAGTTAATATAAATATTATTTGTCTGTATCAAAGTGATTTATCATATAACTCTGTCTAATATTTCCATCTTGAATTAAATAATAAATAATAATGAATCATCAGATTTTCAGAACATAATGCCTCGATTGAATGCCGATGATAAGCAATCAAAAAGCAATAAAAGCGTATTAATAACTAATTCATTCGAAGCAAGACGATGCCACTCTTAAGTACCCATGTACATCTCAGTGCTTAAATCGAAACCATGAAAAGCCCTGCATTTCCAATCTATTTGTAGCGTAGTCTCATTTTCGGCTAACAACCTCTTAATTACTTCGATAGAGGAACCCAAGCATCTTACAGAGCGATTCTAATCTCATTGTGGGAGGGTCCGGGCCGTCTGAATACATCTAACTGCATCTTCCCCCTTCCCACCGGCCTGCTTCTAATCGGGGTTAGACACCAATTTGCACTTCAGGGTTGCCTGAATAAGTGTCCGTTAAGCGGAAATAAAGCTCTTACTTGATGTCTTACTCGGACATTGGCTAGCTGTCCTCGAGATGGGGACGTGTGGAAAAGTAACGTCGTTAAGTGCAGAAGGTTGAATTTATTGCCTGTAGCACCGTGGAACAAGCGGATCTTTTTGATTCCATTGATTGACCATAGAGGATAATGTGTCTCAAAGAAATGTTCTTGCATGTAATTTTTAGGAGTGATGCTTCCACCTAAATGAGTTAATTAATTGGAAACGAATATAAAAAATATGGGATGAATTTAATATGGTACCCTTCAAAATGTGAATCTACGATAATCTATTATGGTAATCTACAAAGTGTTGATTAACGATAATCTATATATGGTAATCTACGAAATGTGGTTCTACGAAAATCTACGAAGTGTGAATCTACGATAATCTATGTCTGGTAATTTACGAAGTATGAATCTATGATAACCTATTTATGGTAATCTACGAAGTGTGAATCTATGATAACCTATATATGGTAATCTACGAAGTGTGAATCTAGGATAATCTATATATGATAATTTACAAAGTATGAATCTACTATAGTTTATATATTATAATCTTCGAAGTGTGTATCTATAATAATCTATATATGGTAATCTACGAAGTACTGCGATCTACGATATATAAATATTGAGTTGCAATTATAATGGTAATCCACGAAGCAAAGAAAAAGGGGATATTTTCCAGATCCATTTATAGAATGAATTAAAAATATCAAAATATTCATTGGTTTGCCTAACTTTTTAAAACCTAGTTAAGGTGGAGAAATAAAAAAGTATATATAGAACTGTACTTTCTCCACTGATAATATTATCCTCAAAGAGTTAACACGCTTCAGTGCAAAGTAAAAAGGTAAACCGTAGTATGGCAACAGGGACAGAAAAATTATTATATATGCCCTGAAAACTAATAATTAATTATTATTGCTATTTCATTTATATATATTAAAATACTATAGATGGTAATAAGACAAAATAAGCTCAGATTTGAGTGAAGAATAAAAATAAAATAACAATTTAGAACTGATTATAAGGGTCCAAGAATCAATTATTTAAATGTATCAGACAATGGAAACAGACTGATGCAGAAGAATTTGCATTGATGTTTCATTTGGAAACTACATGATGGTTACTTTTGGTACAACTCTATTATTTCACCACTTGTTATCAAATGGTAATAAGACTCGAACCAGTAGAGTGAATGCCACTTGCCAGATAACGCTGGATTGTGTATCATAGGAGCGAAAATACTGACATCTTTTTTGATTATGTGAAAGAGGCGCTTGCTTCTAGCTTCTGATTTCTAAAGGGAGCTCAAAATTAACCGGTATATATAGCAACGCTAATGTGGTGGCCAATTTACAAAATACAGGAGAAGTAAGATCCCAAAATAATTTTGGAGAGTTCCATATATATATATATATATATATATATATATATATATATATATATATATATATATATATATATATATATATATAACGATCACCTCTGACCCAGTACCCCCAGTGGTATTATTCTAGACATAAAAAACTGTGTGACTAGGACAGATCTAACGAGCAATAGTCACCACACACTTGGGGAATCTTTGGCCGGCGAGATTCGAACTCGCAACCTAAGGAATACGAGTCCAACGCTCTACCAACCAGCCCATCCCGGTCTTTTATAGTAATTGTGATTGTTAGGTCGGCGTAATCTGTTTGATAGGACGTTGGATTCCCATCCCGAATATGTCATTTCGAGCATGTTTGCAAACCTCTTCATGTCGAGAGTTATACCACTGGGGGTATTGAGTCAAAGGTGATCGTTATTCTGGTGCTCGGGGGTCCATACTTTCAGAAGCTATTGCACCTCACCATCTGTTGTAAAGCGGAACACGAGAACAAAAATTGTAATTAATTAATAAAAAGTAACTAAAATAAAAAAAATCCCTAACTGTTCTAAATTTTTCCTAATATTCAAAGTAGGAATTGATTTTTTTTAAAAATTGTTTTTTTATATTATTTGTTTTACTTTATGTTTTATCTTTGATTAAACGAGTATATAATGCTTACTAAAGTTCAAATAAGAATATGCTGAAAATGCTAAAGAGTAATTTCATTCCGTTAATTTCAGATTCTGATAAAATTTAGAAAGATTAAATTCGGTGCATTTTTTCTATATACAGAGGCAAATATTGTGTTTTGAAAAAGCCCAAAGCATCTAAACTTAGCAGTTTACATTTGCTTCTGTTTTTTAGCTTATCAAAATAGATTCGTCTGATATTATACAATTCTTTCGTCACACCCTCGGCGCCCGTAAGATGTAGTATAAAAATTACAATGAATGTTCAATATAAGAACTTCAAATGCATATAAATGTTTGAAAATTTAATGTTTTTAACCTTTTTGCTCCATCGTATTACTATCAACATAATTTTAATCAATCTGCAGTGCCAATAGTATTTTCAAAGGTACGAAAACAGAGAATTTGCTGCTAAACTCTCCAGTAACTGGTTCCTTTTAAATTACTACTTAACTTTTGCAATCAAGTGCAAATATTTTAAAAAATATATACATCAGTTATTTAATAATACAAATATTTTATAATACAGTTCAAAAATATACAAAAAATAACATCAGTTGTTATACCAAATAATACCATTATTACTACTAGATATAATGGTATGGTATAATTATCTGCAGCTTAACTGTTAAATACATGTCTTAAGTCTTGAACCAAGTTTGCGTCATCTCGCCCAAGAAATTGGATAATGTTGATACGTAAGATTCATATAACCAAGTCTTTTTTTAACCAAGTTTCGAGTCCAGAACCTTCCAATCCCGAACCCGAGGTTCTGTCATCTGGCCAACAAATTAGAATTGCGTTGATAGTCAGTTTTCGTACATCAGATCCAAGTTGATAATGATACCCGATTGTGCTTGTAACAACCGCTGATTTTTTCCCCGTCGGATGGATACCGGGCAGTTGGTAGGTATTAGTTTTGCATTTGCAGACACTGATAGGAACGTGTTTTTAAAATTGGATTTCACTTCTTCAGGAGAAATATTGATGACTATGCGTTGATGTGGACGGTTATGTGGATGGTTTGAGGGGTGATGCTTTGATGTTGACGGTGATTGACGGGTGAATGAGAAGAGTAAAGGCTTTGCCGATATAGTTAAGGGAGGAGAAAGAGAGAATTCTTCTATTATATTAGGTAACGTGCGGTAACGGAATGGGATGAAATGTAGTTATAAAAACATGACAGCATCATGAATGTTTTTCAATCACCAAAGCAAGATGGCGAACCAGACTATACTGATATACTGATTTGTTTTCTATTGATATAATATTATCCCATCGAAAACGAATAAGGTCAAGTAGAAAAACAAAACTAAGCAATATTCAAAAATCAATACTAGATACTCTTCTTTTGTATCAGTTTTGTATCCTTGATATAAAGTATCCGGCTGACACTATATGAACAAACCTCACAACAAACTCCTCCCATATCTGCTAAAATTGTAACAAAATAAATAATTCGAAGATAATATGAAAGAGCATTTGAAGTCATACTAGACATTCTTACTTGGTATCAGTTTAGTATCCTTGATATAAAGTTTCAAATTAACAAATTATCAGCCAACCTTACAACCTCTTCCGATATCTGTCAAAAGTGTAACACAATAAAGAACTCCAAGGTTATTTGAAAGACCATTTGAAACCATGCTAAATACACTTAATTGGTACTTGTTTTGTATCCTATATATAATGTATCAAGTTAACACAACATCAGTCAACCTTACAGCAAATCCTTTCTCTTCTGACAAAAATGTAACAAAATAAACAATCCCAAATTTATTTGAAAGAGTATCCAAAGTCATACTAGATACTCTTACTTAGTATTAGTTTTGTATCATTTCCTTAGTATCACTTTCGTATTAGGTTGCTACAATATAAACCAACCATGCAACAAACTCCTCCTAAATAAGCCGAAATTGTTACAAAATAAACAACTCCAAGGTTATTTAAAAAGAATCCTTAGTCATACTTATTATCAGCTTTATACCTTTGTTATAAAGTATCAGGATAACACAGTAATTAGCAACCTTATAACGACCTCTTTCAATATCTAACAAAAGTGTAACAAAATAAACGATTCCAAGGTTATTTGAAAGAGAATTCTTACTCATACTAGATACACTAACTTAGTATCAGCTTTGCTATAAAGTATCAGGATAACACAGTAATAAACAACCTTACAACGATCCCTTTCAATATCTACCAAAAGTGTAACAAAATAAACGATTCCAAGTTTATTTGAAAGAGAAATCTTACTCATACTAGACTTACTTTGTATCAGCTTAGCAATAAAGTATCAGGATAACACATTAATAAGCAACCTTAGAACGACCTCTTTCAATTTCTACCGAATGTGTAACAAAATAAACGATTCCAAGGTTATTTGAAAGAGCACCCGAAGTCATTTTTTACCACACTATGGAATGTGTTCGCTTATGATTCAATTCCTTTTGCCTCCCACTTAAAGTGTATCCTTTTTATGGCACTGAAAACAATACCATCGGCACAGAAAGGGGAACAACCATTTATCTTCATAAACACAGGGTTAAAATTCACCAGAATCAAAATGATCGCGCATTAAATGGCCGGAAGATTTATTGACTTGACACAAGAGCTTTTTCTCAGAGTACGTTTTATTGCTCTCTTTGAAATATTTATCTGTTTGAACTGGTTCAGAAACAGGAAGATTCTTGCAGGTCACAATAAGAATTGGCACTATTAAAATATCAGCAACAAATAAAATGGCGGGTGATAAAATTTTGATTGCTTGCATACATATTTTTAAAACAAAGTAAGTTATTTAAATTTCAGATTAACATTAATATTTGAAACGGTTGCCTTTGAATGAAATGAAATATGAGGCATTAAGAAAACGTAACGTGTTATTGTTACTTTTATTCAATTTAGTAAAAATACGAGCACCATTAAAAAATATTATTTGAAATAAATAAGTGCACAATTAAAATTAGCCGATTAAAATGACGATTAAGAACACTTATATGAGATGTAATGGGTTTGCTTATGTTAAGCTCCTTATCTTAAAAATAATTCGGCGTTGATGTTTTTCAATTCCTTCTATTAGCTCAAACTCTTCCTATATATATATATATATAGCTTGTTCAAATTTTCAATCGTTAATAAAATACTTTTTATGTATCCACTCAAGTTCAAATAATTTTTTTTTCATTTATAGTGTAGGACATTTGATGCTAATGCAGTTTTTCCAAATATTAATTTATTAATATTTTTATTAATTAATCAAAAACAAACTTTTTCGGCAAAAATCTTCATTTCCTCGCAGCCAAATAAGTAACGAATTCAGTTTGTTTTTTCTCCACGCCAATGAGGTTAGACTTAAGATGTTTTTGGCCGATTATTTCAAATGATTTAGTTTATTTACTTAATGTTTGACGCATTTAAAATCAAATAACGTAAATTAATCAGTTTTTCAGATTCATTTTTAAGTACTTGCGAAATAAAATTATACGGAACAAAAAAAGTTAAAAATTACTAATTTGTATTGCGTTACCCCAACTGTCGTAGAAAATTCACACATTTTGCGTTGCCTCAATTGACGGTGAATCCTCATTTGGGGTTGAAAATTCAACAAGAGTATAATTATTTGATTTTAATTTTTATAGTAAGTGTAATTATTATACCGTTATAGCCTGATTGGTAGGGCGTTGGATTCGTATCCGTTGGGCAGGGAGTTCAAACCGACCAGTCGAAGACAGTATGTGTGTGGTGTACGCTGAATTTGTCGTTGTCGAAAGTCCTCCATGTCCAGAGTAATACAACTGGGGGTACTGGGGCAGAGGTGATCGTACTCTGTTCTAGATCTAAATTTAGATTTATGGATGAATAAATGAAATGAATGAAGTCCGCTCCATGAAAAGGGTTTGTGACGTGTGTGAGCTAGCAGTCAGACTTCTGAATTCGGGTGCTCAGGGGTCTATACACTCAGCTACTGCACCCCTCTTTCCGTTGTGAAGCAAAAACAACAGCAATTGTAATTATCTAATAAAAAATTACTAAAATAAAAATTGTGTTTGTTGCCCTTAGTAAGAATCGACTTAATTTTTTAAAATTACTTGGTTTTAAATAAATTTTGTATTTATATATAGATTTATATTTATTTTCATGTATTTTATTTAAATCTGCAGTTTTTATCCTATCTTGATGAAGTTTGGCTCACGTGATCTGACTGACAATAGGAAGCTCCCTACAAGTTTTCAAAATCCAAAAGTTAATAATATATATATAGAGATAAATTAAGTAGATTTTGCTAATTTTTTTATCATATTAAAACACGAAGAACTGCCCTATCAATGATATCTTTTTTTTTCATTTATTAACAGTTCTTTTACCCAGTTTTAATAATTTTATTTCGTTTAATTTTAAACATAATCTGTAATGATGTTTTTACTGTTATGTCGAAATTCAAATTTTTTTCATTGTCCCATCACATAATTTAATGGAATATTTTTGTCAATGTTAAAATTAAAATAAAACATTTTTTAACAATTATTCTGAAGTAGGATTTTCATTTATTATTATACACTATTTCTTTTAATATACTTAGTATATATACTTTTCAATTTGCGTGTGCTGTAACTTGCAATCGACTGATTCAGTGTCATTCAATATTTTCAGTCTTATGAAAATAATTAAATAAATCTGAATATTTCTACAGTTAAGAATTCTATTCTACAGTACTATTCTACAGTGATTCTACAGTGAAGAATCTATATTAATTTCTTCCAGCTATCTGTTATCTTTACCTCTGTTTTTTATACATATTCTGTTCTTTTTTCTCATTCTACAAAAACTGAAACTTCCTTTCATGATTTCTTTACTTACTTTCTAAAGTGGTAAAATTATTATAATTTTATTTGTTCTTATTTTTTTAATAAAAGTAATTTTAATGTTTTCATATCTTAATTATTCTTGAATTAATTTTATTGTGGTTCTCTGCAAGAGGCGCCATCTAGAAAGAAGCAAAGGAAATATTTATTTTTTATACAGTTATAATGATGTATTACAGATCAAAGACGTTAACCCTAGAATACTAACCAATCGTCTCCTGAACGATAACTTTGACTACTCTTCTCCTATAACGGTAAAAGGATCGTTCTACTCAATACCTTCATATGACCTTGGGAACTACAGATGAGGACATTCCTTTTCCCCGAAATATTTCTGCTTGTAGTATAACCAGGACAACAGTCGTCTCAAAGACGAATGGTTATTTGTCCCGTTAATATTAAGATGGTATTTATGTGTATGTTTGAAGATGTCGAAGCGTTTTCACGGAGAAAATTTATGGGGTAGACCAGAAGCTATCCGTGAATTATTGAAAGAATTAAGTGAGGAAGATAATTCTACTTCTGAGAATGAATCGGAAGATGAAGATTTTATTGCAGTTCTTCTTGCTCCATGGAAGCAGAAGCGTCTCACCATATCAAATTTGCCCCGATCAACAAGGACTATTATAAGTGAACTTCTAAATCTAAATTTAAACTTTCAACGACCTGAACCCCCCCCCCCCAATAAAAAGAATTTAAAAAGAAAAAAAAATGGTGCTTTTTCCCCATATAATTTGCGCTGAATGACGCGCAGTTTTTGTTTGTTATGTTCAAGAGCAATGTGCGGAGAATATCACGCATATATGTATAAAGATGGCTTCGAAAATAAATAAATAACATTTATATCTTACTTGACAATCAAAAGTAATTAAATCATTTCCAGGTAGTATGCTTTTATTTAAATTAGCTGTAAAAATTGATTTTAAACACAATTCGTCTAGGAGACGAATGGTTGTCATTCTTGTTAGCTTTTTAAAGGTTACCTTTCTAGGGTTAAAATAAAAAACAATAATTAAATTCAACAAAATTCTGCTTTTAAATGAGATTGTTATAAATATAATTTAAAGAATAAAGTTTATTATTGTATTAAAAGAGCCATGAAGACTTACATTATGAGTGATTTATGGCTGTATTCACTTTTCTTATTCCATAACTAAAACTAACTCTGAAAACAATAAGTCCTGCGAAAGTTTGAACATCCTAGAAAGAAGAAAAAATCTTTCTCACAAGAATAATTATCCCTATCATGCCAACTATCTCTGAAATGGGGTTCAAAATAATTAAATTCAAGAATATTCTTTATTTTGTTCTCTCCTGAGTCAAAACAAATTCCTTAAACGCATAAAACAAATATACCTTATTATCTAAAATCTTCACGACATTCAAAAAATTGCGCTAATTTTCCACCATAACGCTTAACGATACAAGCATATTATCTTAAACTTGTAGGCATCTGATGTTCCCTTACAGTAAAAAAAATCGCCGTAATTTTCATTTTATGTTCCAAATTACACACACAGGTAAGCAAAAAAATAATTTATTAACCTTGTAATTTATAATTGCAATCAAAATTATACTTGGCGATATTCTGTTTCACTTAGAAAGTAACTAGTTTTTTAAGGTCCAAAAACGTATCCACTTAATTTCCCCTTCCAAAAAAAGTCGCCAGGACCACTTTTGCAGAGAGAGAGTAAATTCAATAAACCCTCTTCACGAACTCATGCAGGTTCCTTGGGCTTTCGCTAATAGTTTAAGTTGAGGCATAATGCATAGATTGCGTGAACCGCAACACTAAACTCGGTTTCGTGTAGTGCGAATTTAATGTTTGGGGTGTTTTTTTTTAAATATGTATGTCGGAATCTACTTCTTACGTTTCTTCTTTTTTTTTTTACTTTTCCCCCTTCTTTTTCACTTACGAATCTGCATACGACCATTAATTCCACGCTTTCTTCTTGCTTATGTTTGAGCGTTTAAGAAAATTAACCAGACGTTTATATTTCTTTGTGTTTTTTGCTGGTGTGTGTTTATAATCGGAGAACGCCCACTACTTTTATGCCTGTAACCGCGTTTATTCATCAAAGTCTAGTTTCCTTTCGGGGGGCCGTTCAATCATTTTCAGAACAATGTATCTCGATCTGGGAAGTTCTCTGAGTGCTTTTGGGTACGGGATATTGAATGCTGAGTATCTTTTAGACAAATTCAACTTGTGTTTAACAGGGTGAATTTATTGCAGGATTGATGTTGTTGTTATCTTGCTGTTGTTGTTTATGGCACTTACCATGGATAAGTCCCGCTGGTTATCAGCAGATTTTAAGCCGAGTATATGCATCTCTTGTTTCAAGTCAACTAGGGTCAAAAGTACGACTTTAACTACACACTCATCACAATCGGTTGCTCAGCCCCTTTTTGCAGGGGGGCGCACTCACACATCTCACAGATAGATAACAGAAGAGCAACCATGCCCGAACCGGGACTCGAACCCGGGACTCCCAGAACAGGAGGAAGACGTGCTACCTCTGTGCCAGAAAGCCTGCGCAGGATTGGTATTTTAAGATATTGTTAAAATGACGTGTTTTAGAAAGAATTTCACTTTTTTGTGCCATTTTTTTTTTTCGAATTTGCTGTTTGGGTGCTTTTTTAAAAAACCATTTCAAATCCTATCTTGGACAAACCAATTTTAGTAAAGATATCAGAATCTGGTATTTTAAAGCCCTTATTCGTATTTTTACAGCATTTTAATGTTCAATGGTCATCTTTGTTGTGCAAATAGGTCACCAACACATAAATTTTTGCTCATAACTCCATTCAAAAAATGTGAACAAATTTTCATTAGAATTAAAATTATGCTACTTTAATTTTAATTTTAAACTTTAATTAATAACTAATAATTTTAATTAATAATTAATAACTTTAATTTAATACTTACATTTGCTCTGGCCATTGTGATCCTAAATCATAAAATGATTATCCCAATCAAAAGATTTAAGCATCAAATTATCATTTACGCAGTAAAACTATGTTATTTTAACGGTCCTATACTTGCTTTGATCATTTTGGTACGAATCCACCATAGCTCATGATTTCGCTCAAAAAACTTAAACACCAAATTACCACTGAGATTAAAATAACATTATTTTAATAGTTCTACACTTACACCATTATTATAAACGTAACACATCATATCTCCTAATTCAATTCGAAAAATGTAAAAAAAAATTGCTGTAGGTATTAAAACCATATAATTTTATTAGTCTATCATTTGCACCGGGCATTGTTATCATTATTCATCATAGCTCATGTTTCCAGTAAACAAAATTAAACAACAAATTATCAATTACATGAAACCTTGTTATTTTAACAGCCCTGATCATGCTTTGTTCACTAACTCTTACTATAAGAGCCAAGTCTTATAATATCATAATATTGTGAATGTTAAATGTATGGATCATCTGTCTCTTTATGTATGTGCGCACCTCATAGTCCTTTTCTGAACATTCCCTTCAATATATATGTGTAAATTACACAGATATTGAACATAATCCTTCTTCTTTAGGTTTCAACAATAAAAGATAATCACGCAATTAAATATATGATAAACCAAAATTAGTTAGAATGAAACAATAAAATTCCTTGCTTAGAGTTTACGCAAAAGATATCTTCCGATAATTGCTAAAATTCAGGAAAAATTTAAATGATATAATTCAAAAGATAATTATCTAAGTCTTGTAATGGCATAAAAACCATTTTTATTCAACTATATTTGCTTAAGTTATGTGAAAAAAACTTCAAAATTTTAACTAATTTTCACTAATATGAGATACTAGAATTCCAGTTTGTAGGATTGCTGTTGCTATAGTTACCCTTTGTTACTAATCCTAAATGATAAAATTGTTAAATTTATCATTAGGATTTCAGGGACCATTTCTTCTTGGTCCCTGAAAAACAATTCAGCAGAAAATTCAGATGATATATTTTAAGAAGGTTTCGTACCGTGTTATTTTGCCATGGCATTTTTGTTCATTATTATTTGACATCGATTTTCTTAAATGTCGAGGCTTGTGTTAGAATTCTTTAGTATAACCGTATCATGCTCAATTGGATTGAAACAGTTGGTTTAGATGGACTATAATTTAGTGTTTGTTGAAATATCTTACTGTAAGATGTTATCGAAAATTTCTATTAAAAAGGTTATTATAATATGTTTTGAGATGTGAAGGAATTTGTTTCATTATATGCTTTATCACTAAATTATCCTCAGTTAGGAAATTCAGATAGAATGAATGATAATATTCTAAAAAAACTTATTTGCACAAATAATTTTTTTCTGATGTGTTTTCCGTTTATTTAATCCACACATGTTCTTATTATTATAATTGATGATTCTTTTCTTCCATAATTTCATTTTCTATAATTTTTTCCTTATTTTCCATTCAGGAATATTTCTGAAAAAGCAAATATTTTTCCTTCATTTTCCTTTATTTTAACAAACATTTTGAAAGACAATAAGAAGAAATAATTATACATACATGTCAAACACATACCAATGTAAGTTCTCAAAAAGAATAATATAATCAAAAACTAATCGTTCCAGATTGTATTAGTTCGGAACTTTAGTGTTTAATTTTACTTTTCTGGAATAATTACAATATTCCCATGGAGAACTAATTTTCTGTTGTTTATCTGAATTTAGGATATTTTAACATTAGGTAATGTACATAATCCATTAAGAAATAGTTTTTTCTGATCATAATTAATTACATACTGATTATAACACCAATGGCCAAAATCAAAATGAATTCCAAAGTAATAACTTAAAGATTTCACAATTAACATTTCTTTTTTTTTCACAATTAACATTTAACATAAACATTGTTAACATTTAACATAAACATTTTTAACATTTAACATAAACATTTTTAACAATTAACATTTTTTAATACAAATATATCCCATTTAAAACTTTCTAACTAAAAGAAACATCATTTCAAATTCTTAATAACATTAAATTGGTTATTCCATCTCACCAATACTTTGTCCGAAGAAATAATTTTTTTAAATACTGTTGTATGAAAATATGTATTCAATAAAGCTAAAGAATAAATACAGAAGGAGAAATAAATCATATAAATATAAAGTACTATTTTATTATCTGTGAAATAATATTTTAAAAATAAAAGCGATAAAATGATTACAAAAAATTAAGTTTCTTTCAATTTCCATAACCAAGTATCCAAATTTTCTACACCACAAATATATGAGGTATCACAATAAAGAATTTGTATCAATTAGGCTTGATTTAAAAATAGAAAAAATAAATATATATATATATATTAAAATTTCAATTTATTTCCGACACCTGATCGCAGTTTAAAAGCTATATTCCCAATTTCGAATTTGTCCTCGTGTAGATTCTAAATGGGTTGATGATTTAATTGAAATAATTCAACATTATCTTCGAAAATAGCCCTAAAGACCTCTCACAAAACAAGGAATATATTATCAGTATTCAATCAGAATTTAGTAAAGTTATTTTGAGCTTTTAATGCTGTTATTTTAAAAGTATATAGTTCATGATTTTGACAACAACAAATCTATGCTTAGTTGCCAGGATAAGATTCATATATGTTAGGCCGAATTTAAAAACATACCAGATAAAAAAAGTTTAAAATGAAATTTGAAATACGTATTTCAATGCATCATGTCAGAACATCATTTCTCGAACAGCCAATCACCAAGTGCTCGTGCAAGTTAAATAATATTTTTATTCATTTTAATCGTTTCATCGAATGAGTCACTTTAGTAATGCAAACGATCCAAAAAACTTTGTGTCGCTTTTATTGTTTTAAAAAATATCCCATTTCCTATTTATTTCATTTCATATAATCACGTACTCAAAATGACTTTTTCTAAGTTTTATTTGTGGTAATAATTAACTCATTTTTTAAATCGGAGCTTAAATAATGGCATGGCATCAAGTTATTAAAAGCCGGGTTTTTTAGATGCTCGTGCAGATAATAAAATTTTTATTTTTCATCTACGGATTTTTTTTATTTTTCGCCTACCTGTTTTGTTGATGCCACAAAACCTGATTCCTAAAACAATATGATATTCTGAAATGATAAAAGTGTTATAATTTCAGTTTGTTTTCGTACCTGACTCTAATTAGAAAACTTTATTGTAATTTCCGTATATGACTCCATGCAAATCCAAACGAGTCATTAATTTAACTTCATCTTTGAAACTAGTCTTTAAAACATTTTCACATAACAAATCAACATATTATCGGTATTCAACCATCCCCTAATACCATTATTTTGACTTCTCACTAATCAATTTTGATTTCTTTTTCGTATTACATGTAAAGAGATTATGGATAAAATACATTACAAGTTCTTCCACTATGACGCATGACCTTCAGATTATGGTTTAACCTCTAACTTTCACTCAAAGTCAGACGGAGATTCATTTAGAGGTCTGATAAAGATGAAAAAAATATAAAACTACTGTTAAAAAAAAGGACAAGAAAGCAATGCACTGAAAGAAATGGACTCGGGAAATTAAGATGAAGTTACGGATGCCACTTTCCATGAAAGGGGACATCAGGCGATATGAAAAGTTCCAGAACCACGCCAGTTATCTGCTCTCTGCGAACCACTTGTAACGAATCTTTCTTTAATTCTATCTTCCTTTTCTCGAGATGAGGAACATGAGGGCCCGAACATAAATCGTGTTCGGTGCTCACAAAATAAGGTGGTTTATCGTCGTTTTTTAATTAAAGTTGGAACGTGATGTTATTCACTTGGAGTGTACGTGTAAGTCTGGTAAGGTAGACATCTAATAAATCTTTTCAGAAAGCGTATTGTCGGAAGCGCTGAACAGGCAACATTTAGATTGCGACTTGTTGAAATCATATCTAGCCCACGCGTTGTCTTTCGTTATGAGTTGGTATCTCCTTTATATTAAAACTAGGAGGATATTCTCGAATCTTGTTCACAATATTCCTTCATCCGTGACTTAGAGATGAACTTTATTGAAGTGTATTAAATTACAGTTCAAATCTTCGGAATTCACAATAATTGTCTTTTTAATCTGAGTCACCAAAGTGTATGAGATACTTTTAGTAATTTTTATTTTTGCGGGAAGAGACGTTGCATTGTCAATAAATAGAAAATTGAATTTGATGAAACAACACATTTCATATATCAAAGCAAATTTTTTGACATTTAACTTATATATTAGTCTTAATAATGATCGTATACGCTTTTTTACCTTGGAAAGAGGGGTGCAGTAGCTTCTGAGGGTCTGAACCCCTGAGCACCCGAAAGCAGAAATTTGACTTCTAGCTCATATGAGGATGAAATACACACCCACACTTTTACACAGCCCCTTTTTACAGGGGAGAACCTTCACACATCTCACAAATAGAGCACAGAAGAACAACCATGCCCGAACCGGGACTCACAGAAGACGAGGAAGACGCGCTACCTCTGTGCCAGAAAGCCGGTTTATATTAGTTTCTCTTTATGTATATGAAAAATATATTTCAGAAAAAAAATGTATTAAATAATTAAAATTAAATGGGTAGTGGATATAAACTAATATCAGAGTAGTGAAATTTTTCAAATCTAATTTGTATTGAGAAAAATAGACCTATTGCAATATATACTGTGTGTGAGAGTGTGTGAAAATATTTCAGCAATTTCTGGGTCAAATACAATAAACATCTGAGAATTTAAAACTTAGAATTATTTCTTCACAGTGGGCATAATTTATGTACGAAGAATGAGTGGTAAGATATACGCCAATCTACGTTGTGGCATAAGAGCAAGGTAACCAAAATTTTGCTTTCAATGGTTTTACTATGAGATCTTGATAAGGATTTCTTTGACTCGTGTTTATTTACGGAAGGAAAATTTACAGATCTTTTAAAGAATGTTATAAAAAATAGGGATTTCCTTCCATACTCTCAGGCTGGAATTTCATCAGGAAAAGAGCATTTTAGAAAGAAGTTAACAAGGGCTAAATTATGATTCAAATAAAATTAAAATACGTGTGTGTGTGTGTGTGTGTGTGTGTGTGTGTGTGTGTGTGTGTGTG
>JAOUZG010016644.1:10843223-10867339 GCA_026289955.1 Argiope argentata | reverse complement strand
TGTGTGTGTGTGTGTGTGTGTGTGTGTGTGTGTGTGTGTGTGTGTGTCAGAAATATATAAAAATACAGAATATTTCCCTTCAGAGATTTTGCTATAATATTAAGACAAGAAATTTTAGGTGCCTTTAAAATAATGATGTAAGCAATCAGAATTTTTTCTCCTTTCTCTCGGAGCGATAGGAAATGCGAAAATCCTTGATTTCCTAGAACACTTGTAGAGAATTTTGTTTTAAATATTTGCATTCAGAAAACTGAGTAAAAATAACATTTTACTGAAAAAATTAATTGATTTAATCTTAATCATATATTTATTCTTACTTAGAAAATCGTATTAAAATAATTGATTTAAGAAATGTTACTGCCTTAAAATAGTCGTCTCTATGAAGAGAATTTAGTTTTAAATATTTCCATTCAGAAAACCGAGTAAAAATAAGATTTTATTGAAATAATCAATGTGTTTAATCTTTCATAGTAGATTTTATTGAAGTAATTTATGTAATAAATCCTATTAACATTAACGTAAATAGTTGGCTTTCGAAGAGATTTTAGTTTTAAATATTTGTTAACAACAATTTGAGTAAAAATAAAACATATTTAGAACCAGAATTATTGAGTTTTAGGACTGCTTCCGAAATTCTAAATGCATATATTTATTATATGCTAATAGGATGTCATTCACTATAAATTAAACATAAGCAAAATTTTGCTTTTTATATGAAATGGATTTCAAGTAATAAACAGCAAAAGTTATTGCCAAATTCCGAATTGAAATCGTAAGCTCGCATTGCCAGTCTTTGAAACAATAGAAATCCATTATTTGGACCATAACACCGCGATCCAAAGTGAGTATTTCTTTTCGCTCCATCTTATATTTATTACTCCACATCGAGCCAAATTCTCTCTCTCATTCCAGTTCCTTATCTACCACTCTTAGTATCAGGAACTTGACGCAATGGAAACATCACACGGGAACCGATGATCATTTATCACCAAAATAGTCGCCAAGAAAAACTTTTTACCCTGATTTTTACTTTTGTTTCTTCTTTTATTTATTTTTTTTTCTTCTCCAAAAGCTACTTCAGAGAAAAGTGGGAATAAAAAACAAGTAAATAACAAACAACAAGAGTAAAAAAAGAAACTGCAACCGTGTCCGTGCACTATACCAAGTGCATTCTACAGTCAATCTTTTCCAGATTGTTCCAGACAGTTTGGAAGGTAGTTAGCCTTTAATGTAAGGAGAGGCCTACTGGCTCTTTCCAAAAAAAGAAGAAGAAAAAACCTAGTGAGATTTGTAAAGCCGCGAAACATTACTGGACACGAAGTTTCTTTGGCAATTAAAGCTCATTTATTTTTAACCATCCATTGATTTTAACCTGTAAATTAGATCTTCATTTGCTGCAAACTGTTCGAATCAAAATTGTTTTTATAGGATTTTATTAAGTAAACCATTAATATAAAATACAATTTTTTAAAATCAACTCCAAATTTGGATAGTAGGAATTTTTTTATTTTAGTTATTTTTTATTAAATAATTACAATTGTTGTTCTCGTGTTTCGATTTACAACGGAAGGAGGGATGTTTTAGCTTCTGAAGGTTTGGACCCCTAAGCACCCAAATAACGATCACCTTTGAGTCAGTGCCCCCAGTAATATAACTCCCGACATGGAGAACTTTGCGACCAAGTTCGAACCGGTAACACAGGTGATGTGAATCCAACGCCCTACCAACCAAGCTGTCCCGACCTAACAATTACAACTACCTTGAAGACTACTTTGAAGGTGAGAAAATTAGTTTTTAATTAATATATAAAAATTAATGAATTAATATTCGTGTCCCTCTTTACAACGGAAGGAGGGGTGCAGTAGCTTCTGGGTGTATGGATCTCTGAGCACCCGAATAACGATCACCTTTGAGTCAGTACCCCCAGTAATATAACTCCCGACATGGAGAACTTTGCGACCAAGTTTGAACCGGTAACACAAGTGATGTGAATCCAACCCTCTACCAACCAGGCTGTGCCCACTCAGCAATTACAACTACTAAAAATAACTATTATAAAGGCAAGGAAATTAATTTTTAATTAATAAATAAAAAACTAACCAATTAATATTTGAAAAACTGTATTAACATCAAATGTCATCTACTAGAAATAAAAAAAATTTTGGAACTTGGGTGGATGAATAAAAGTATTTTATTAATAATTGAAAATTTGAACAAGATATATACATATAGGAAGTGAGCTAATAGTAAGAATTGATTTAAATTTAATCAAAATTGTTGATGATTTTTTTTCTGTTTGTTAATTACTTTTGTTATTTTATTTTCCCTGAAATAATCAGCTGATATAACAGTAATATCAACTAATTTTAATGCCAAGACTGTTATCGCTTTTTGAGGCACTGTTCTTTTAAAATAGATTCCTATAAGAAGACTACCTATTGCAGTAGTTCTCAAGAAAAAAATATCTTCAGTTCTTTACCGATCATGGTCCAGAGAGCCCCTAACCACTCTTTATGCGCATCAAGACTTTTATACGTGCGCAAAACACTTTGCCCGTGTTATCTTGTAAACAGTTTAACTAGAGTTATTTGTTTGTATTTTAACTGGCTTGGAGTATCTAGTAAGAAGTGTAAAAATCTCGGACGAGTTCGTAAAGGGACCATCTAGCTCATATGAGGGCGGAAATGGTGTGGGAGAGTGAAATTTTCATTTCTCTATAACTTTCTTATTATTGATGATAGAAAATTAAATCCAATTAACTAAATTAGCGCCTAGTTAAAACGAACAACTTCTGTGTATAATTTTTATCTTTAACTGCAACTTCTTAGGTTATGGGCTGAAAAGTAATTTCCAAGTCCTAATTTTGAGTGTTTCTAACATTGACAATTAATGTTGTCAGATAGTAACTTAGAAGAAAAGAAATCTACTTTTGCTTTTCAACCTGCCAAGAGAAATTATTTTTTTAGTTGTATGAAAATATAAACGGTATTTCATAAAATCGTCTACTGTAGGATTAAAAGGTCATTTATTAAATCGTGGATTAAATCCAAGATCAATATCAGTTTACGAGACCACTTCAGTTTAATTATACGTATTATACATAATGTATAGAGAGCCATCTCCTGAATATACTGTTTAATTCTTTTTTATATTCAACATCTTTTAAATCAAGGCCTTAAGTACCACTTTTAGATAATAAAATACTTGGAATGTGTTTGTTTCCTTTGAAAATTATAATAGAAAATCGTATAAATTCACATGGATTTTATTTTGATATATTAATGTTATAAATAATCGCCGGCATCCTGGCGCAGAGGTAGCGCATCTTCCTCGTGATGTGGGTGTCCCGCATTCGAATCCCAGTTAGGACATGGTGGTTCTGTGTTCTATCTGTAAGGCGTGTGAATGTGCTCCCCTGTAAAAAGAGAGCGTGCAAGCGAATGTGATGAGTGTGTAGCTAAAGTCGTATTCTTGTTCCTAGTTGGCTCTGCTTCAAACAAGAGACGCTTATTTTGGCTTCAAATCCGTTGACGCTTCAGCGGGCTTGTCCATAGCAAGTGTCATTAGTAACAACAACATGTTATAAATTATTGTTTTCTTAGATGATTTAGGTTATTAAAACTTCATTTAGGTACGATAACGCTTTAGATGGGCTGGGATAGCCTGGCTGGTAGAGCTTTGAATTCACATCCCTTAAGCTGCGAGTACGAACCCACCAGCCAAAGACTCCCCGTTTGTGTAGTGGCTGCCCCATCTTATATCTGTCGTGGTCACAAAGACGTTCATGTCAAGAGTTATACCACTGGCGGTACTGGGTCAGAGGTGATCATTCTTTGTTCCAGATATAAGTTACGATCTGTGGGTGAATTAATGAAATGCATGAAAATGGTTTCAGGTCTTTCCAAACATTTGAAAATTGAAACGTTCAATTCCTTTTAATACTACTTATATTTGTCTTACCTTTCTAGCAGCCATTAGTTATCTAGAATTACTGGAAAATAACTTTATAGATTTCTTTCTTAAAGAAAAATTATACTTTTACAGCATAAATACTTACGAAAAAAGAGATTTAAAAAAATCCTTTGATTCAAAATAGACCATAAAAAACTCAAAAATAAAAATTGATTCGCCCAACTTTTGCATGCATATACAAAGAGGGAAATAACGTTTCAGTGCAACACGTTATGGCACGTGCGTTTGTATAAAAAGAAATCTGCTAGTACATCATACGAAATACGAAAAGGTAACAACTTGTTAAGACAACAGGCACCACTGAGTTCAGCTTATTGAGTTTGCATACATCAAACAAGTTTTATTATGACAGCAAATATCAGCAAGTATGAAGAAGTAACAAGTTATTGAGTTAGCATAAATAAAACAAGTTTTTATTCTGACAGCAAATGCCAGCAAGTATGAAGAAGTAACGACTTATTGAGGTAGCATTCAACAGTAAGTATTTATTAAACCGGAAAGTATCAGTAAATACGAAGAGGTAACAACTTATTAAGCAAGTATAAATCAGCAAGTACTTATTCGACTGGCAAGTATCAGTAAGTACGAAGAGGTAACAGCTTATTGAGCCTGCATATAAGATCAAGTGCTTATTTCAGCCAGTAAGTATCTGCAAGTACGAAGAATTTACAAGTTATTGAGCTAGCATACAAGCATGCAACAGCAAGAACTTATTCGTCCAGGAAGTATCAGAAAATATGAAGACGTAACAACTTATTAAGCTAGCATACACCAGCAAGTACTACTTAGGCCAGCAAACATCAGAAAAGATCAGAATATAACAATTTATTATAAGCCAAGAGGTAGCAAATTATATCAAGGTAACATACAACAAGTAATATGCAGAAATTAAAATAAATAAATAATATATCAAATATGCAAAAATAAAAGTATTCCAGTAAAGTTTTATATAAGCCATAAGGAAAAGGTTAATATCTAAAAGTAATAAAATAATCAAAACTAATTAAAGAAACCGACAGTAAATCAAAGCCTTTTCAACCATCTTCCATTAATTCCATTTTTCTTAATACAGCACAATCAAAAAGTCGTAAAAAAATCCCCAAGAATCGAACAAAAATAAACTTTTATCCAATTACCCACCAAATCAAAGGCACTGTTAATTGGGAAGAACCATCCACCGCAGATTTGAACCGAGCAGCAAGCAACACAGATGAAAAGCAAAGCAGGTCTCACATTCGAGAACCCATTCATCACCACCAGAGTCATCAAGACTCATCTAAAGCTATACATTTCTTTTTCTTTTGTCTTCATCGTCCCTCGAGTGTGTTTTCCGAAAGAAAGAAAAGAGAAAAAAAGAAAAGGAAAGAAAAACTAAAAAGTAGAAATCAATTCCAAGATCACGCTCTCTCACCCTTTCCCCGGCCCCCCTCCTTCACCGAGAGAAAGAGATAGAGATAGAGAGGGAGAGATAGGAGGCCAGTCCATCTTTTGGGATTGCTCAAGACAGCCGGAGTGGTCGCTCGACTTTAATGTTATTACTGGAGTTGGAATCGATGGCGTAAATAGGTTGGGATCAATTGCGCTGCCTGGCGGAAATTGTTGGCTGCCTGGCTCATTTGGGGAAGAACTAACCTGTTTGCAATTAGTACCTTAAGGTTTTAAGATTTCATACACAACTTGCATAATCACTTTTATTTTTTAAATTGATTAAAGAAAGGTGACTAAAGCAGAATTAATAATTCATTGCAACAATGAAATGCGTTATCGGAAATTAGCGTTATTTTTTATTTTATTTATGGAGATCATTAACAGAAATAATTTAGTTTTTAAAAAATAATACTCAGTTAATTCGTTAAATTCAGATCTTGTTTATGGAATTTTTCTCATTTTTATAAATGAGATTTTCTCATTCAATTTGAATCGTTTTCGTTTTGTCCAAGTAATTAATATATTTTCGTAAAACATTGAAAACAGTGTTTCCCAACGTGGGGTCCACCCACCCCACGTTGGGAAAGTGAGGGCTTTCGCAGGAGGGCAGTTTGAAAAAGGACTTGATACAACTTTACCCCTTTCACTCTGGGTCATTTAAAGGCAATGCTAGATATCGGTGCCAAATTTTACAAAAAAAAAAAAAAAAAGTAGAACATCAGAACTTCCTGAATTGCAAAATGATGACTCTGTTGAAGCTTTATTTAGTATAAAAGGTGCGATGGCATGGCTTTGTGAGGAAATGGATATCAAATACCCAAACTCAACCAAATGCGCAAGAAAACTATTACTACCGTTTCCATCATCATTTTTAGCTGAATGTGGATTTAGTGCTATAAATGATTTACTGATTAAAAAAAAAAGAAATCGACTGGATATAACATAACGTGGGGATTTGAGATTAAAACTAACCAAATTGGAACCTAACATAAAATCTCTGTGCATCAAGCACAAGGATCTCACTAAATTAAAAACGCAAATTAATATTTAAAAAATCAGTAGTAAAATTATTTGGAATTTGAATTTCAGTTTTTCATTATATGTTTTGAAATTTTACTTACTGTGTTTTGTTAACGGTTTCATAGTGATTTATTCCTAGAATCCATCATTTGTGTTTCTTAAGTGTACAAATCAATTTTTTAAATATCATGCATGCTACATAAGGGGGGGGGGTGAAAACTTTAGAAAGGTTAAAGTGGGGCATGGAACAAAAAAGGCGGGGAAACACTGATTTAAACAATATTAAAATGTCATAAGCCTCTAATTACCGATATTTTGAAATAAAATCATTCTAACATTTTTGTACTTATTTATTTATATTTCTTTTAAGTACTGGAAGTAATTTGGAAACTATTTTTGTTTCTTTTAATTTATTAAAATATATGAATTTTTTAAATATTTATATTTAAAAAAATTTAAGTTAATTTGATACTTACAGACGTTTATTTATCAGATAGTTTTATAATTGTTTGACAGTTTTACTAAAATAATACTGATAATAATAAACAACAATTAAAAATCTCTAAATTTAAATTTCTAATAAAAAATTTAATTTTACGGAAATGTTTTTAAAATTTTATTGTTATTGCCATAATTTAATATAAATTTATCGAAATGTGAGGTCAAAGAAAGTCGGCTCTCGAAAAATACAATTTTATATCCTTAGTTTAAGTTTAAAAGATCAACAAATACATAAAGATTGCAGAGGAGGTGAGGTTTTAGTGAATGCAGGCCATTCCCTTCATACTATTGTTTAACCCTTTGCTGTCCGAAAAATAATTAGATGTAAAATTATTCACCTCATGCAAAAATTTGTTTATTGCTATGAAAAATAAATATAAATAATTCTCTTCAATCGAATTTCTTTGAAAAATTAATCTACATCACTTAACCATTATGTAGGCGTTTTTAAAAATTAAATTTGAAAAATAAATAAATAAAACGTCAAAACAATGCGCAATCTTGAATGGTGAGTCAAGGGCACCATGGGAGTGCAAAGGGTCAATGAAAGCGAAACCATCCTACATGTATCGGAAAAGAGAAGATACCCATAGAGATGATGCACAATCGCAGAAAGCAGGCTATAATTTTATATTTTTATAAAACTTTCTTAACAATGTCAGAATATTCTATATAGCTTCATTGAACTAATACAATGAATTGCTTAAATTCGTGAGCAACCTTAAAAAGGGAAGTCATTCGATTATATGATATTAAAGAATTATCATCAAAATATTGACATATGTTATCGCATTAAGAAATATGTATCTTTAATATAATTAATTAATAATTTAAAAATTAACTTTGTTTTAAAATTAAATAAAAATAGTAATCTGTAATTTCAAAGTAATTTCAATCCGTTTTTGAGAAACTTAAAACGAAGATTTTGTGCTTTAATTTTAAATAATGTGCATAAAATTTTCTAAATTGTTTATTTAATTAAAAATAAAAAAACCTATTTAACGGGTAAAAAATGTACACATATTCTAGATATAAATTTCAATTAATCGTAAAAAAATATGTACAAAATTGATGAAGTTCAGTTATTAGATAAGAGAATTTCTACCAATGTTTAACATAGAAAATTTACTATGGGAAGATAATAAGAACAGAAATCAAATCGTTTTCCTTTTCTCTTTTCTTATTGTCTGATTTTCTGTATTTTTAACTTATATAAAATCTGTTGTTTTGCGAACGTAAACAGAGAGAAATAAAACTTCTCGGAATATAAGCTATTAATGGACTTTACATCGTTTTAATTTAATTTAGGCTTAGTTTGAGTTTAAAAGTTGAAAATTACTTTTTTTATTTGATGCACAGATTTTATTTTATTTTATGGAAGTCAAGATATTTAATATTTATTTTAAATAAAACAAGGAATTACCGAAGAACTCATAATAAAGTAAGTGATATATCATAATGTAACTTTCATGTTATTTCTGAATTCAACGCTTTTTCATTGTTATCATGTAAGAAAATTATGTTGTCTTGATTAGGAGATTTCGATGCTTCCAAAAATTATTGGCAAAAAATATTTTACCTGCTTTTACCAGTATTGCATTAATATTACGTATGCTTCTTATGCATTTTTAAAAGGCTGATGAAGTACTATGCCAGCTATAAAAATTACAAATGATAGTTTAAAAAAATGTTATATATAGTATATATAGGGGAATAGAGACCGATAGAGAAGAAGTCTCGTGCTTGTTTGAAACCGATTTTACTTGGTTAATGACTTAAATTAATTATGATAGATAAGGGCTTAAAAAATAATAATGTTCTCACATGATTACTTAAAATTTACGATAGAGGATTTTATTTTAAATTTTCTCTAGAAAAATATCGATATAGACTTTGAGTATTGTTAAAAACTCAGATTAACATAAAGATAAAAACAATTCAACATTCAAAAACAGAATTTATTTTGTAGCAACGTATCACAAAATGTAATCCGTGTAAGGCTTATTTATTTTGGAGCAATCTACGAGACATTAAGGTAGGCTTTTTCTCCTCTCGGGGTTTTTAGACGCGAGTGGTCAATATTAGTCTGAACCATTGCCGGAAGAAGAAAAGGACTCTGTCAACAGATGTTGCCAGTAAAGGACGAAGCGAACACCACCTGAAAAAACAGGTGTGAATAGAAGATGTAAAGATTGGTGAACCCAACTCTCAAGGTTCGACTTGTCACAAAAAAAAGCCTCGGTAATCTCTTTACAAACTTTAACTTTATTTTACGAATATGAGCAAAATAACTTTTAATAGCTCATCTGGAAAAGGAATTATTTATTCTATTATCTATTATTCCTTGCTTTTTTGGTTTTTGATTGTAATTCGTATTTTTTGTTCTTTAAATATATAGAAGAAATAATTCATAGAATTAGGGGTTTGTATCTTTCAAGATGGCAAAGTAAGCTTTTCATTGGATTTGGTATTCAAGCTGCATTTCATAGAATTAAGGGTTCGTATATTTCAAAATGACAAAGTAAGCTTTTCATTGGATTTGATATTCAAGCTGCATTTCATAGAATTAAAACTTCGTATATTTTAAGATGGCAAGATAAGTCATTCATTGGATTCAGTATTCAAACTGCATTTCGTAGAATTAACGCTTCGTATATTTCAAGATGGCAAGATAAGTCATTCATTGGATTTGGTATTCAAACTGCATTTCATGGAATTAAGGCTTCGTATATTTCAAGTTGGCAAGGTAAGTCATTCATAGGATTCTGTGTTCAAATTGCATTTCATAGAATTAAGGCTTCGTATATTTCAAGGTAGTGAAATAAGTACTACATTGGATTAGGTTTTCAAACTGCATTTCATAGAATTAAAACTTCGTATCTTTCAAAATACTTTTTAAGATGTCAAAATAACTGATTTATCTTGTACATGTATCATGATCAGTATAAGCCGATTTATTGTCAATGTAAGGCCTATAATATATTCGGCCTATAATAGTAAGGCCTATAATAGTTCAAACTGAATATCGGATTCATTGAAGTATCGGGCAACAATATTTAATGAAATTCTGCATTAATTGACACATATTCGTGATACCGTAGTTATCGTTTGTAGTGATCCTAGATATAACCATCAATGAATGGGTTTTGTTGATCAAAATAGCAAAAAAAAAATCAGTACTACATAAACTACGAACTTGCATAAAAGTAAATCAATAAATATAAATAACGATAGCTTGGGAAAAGTTAATAATGAAATAACTAAATAAATTTTATGGTTTAGTTAATACATTCATAAAAATATGGGTAATTTCTCCTTATAATCTTATTTAAAATCTAATTTTAATTTTCTATACGTTTTCTTTCTAATGATAATAATCATGGCTTATTTTTCAGTTTCCAAATTTTTAGAAACGTTTTCAAAAATTAAATTTTTAGGGTTTGATTTTAAAAACATTTTTACATATTTGTTTTAAAAAATTCTTTTAAAAGAAGTCTCTGCTTCCAATTATTAAAAATTCTTCATTTGCATTTATAAATGGTCAGAATTATAGAATGAAATTATATTTCGATAATTTATATAAGTTAATTGATTAATTAATAATTAAATATAGGAAAATTTAAATATTGTATTGTCACCGAGAACACAAAATTGTGCAAAATTTGAAAACTTTCTTACTATCAAGAAGTCAGAGAAAACCTGTCGTGGAATTCTATCTTTACAAAATGTAATTTACATATATAAAAAAATTGATCGAAATAAAAGCATTTAAAATCGATTATCTTTCGTTTGCTAATATAAAGATAAACGTTTAACCCCTTAACCAGTTTGCCTGTACCCCGTACGTGCATCGATTTATCGGATTTTGATAGTTGTAAACAAAAAATAAATCATTCATAGCAATTATAATCCAATAGTAAAATGACTTCGAATACGTAGATAAGCCAAGTATTCCATGGATTTCCAATTGAATCAAAATAAGAAAATATTCCCAAAATAGAAGGTGTAATAATATTATATAGTAAGGAAAATGAACTGGTTAAGGGGTTAAGTTGATTCGTCAGCCAGTTTCAGTGTATTAATAGCTTAAGTAATGAAAATAATCAACAGAGTTTATATAATAAATCTATTTTTTTATTCATCCAAATGCACATCATCCGGGTTTTAAAATCAATATCTAAAAATGCAAAAAGACAGCATTACGCAGGATTAAAGCCATCCAATATCGCTTTGAAATCGCCCAGTGTCCCTCCAAAGATACCCTGTCCTGTGGGACAATCCTAACCCTTCCCTAATCCTAACCCTTTTCGGGCAGATTTGTAAAACTGACACCCAACAAAGATGAACCTAATCCTTCCAGTTTCTACCATTTTTACGTCCTCGCCCTCATGACATACTTCCTATTCATCCTGCCAGTCATCCCCGACTTCCTATCTTATTCATCGAAGAATAACGAATAAAAATTACCGAGACTGTTCGAATGTTAAAAAAAAACTGCTACACCACAACCTACTCCTCAAGGCCACATGGGACTGTCCTAACAACCCTTCCACCTGTAAGCTTCAAAACTGATTCCTGCAGGATTTAGAAACGATCCTGGCTGCAGTGGTGTTCGAAATTACTCATCGAGTGGTAATTTGGAGTTCACCGCTGAAGGCTTTTAAATTATTCCTGGTTATGCAAGGAGACATCGTGTTCGTGGCTTTGTCTAGCCAATGACATATCCTGTTGCATAAGGAATGTGGTGTTGAGAAGAGATAGAGTTAAATACATGTACAGTTTGAATTCTAAATAACAGGGAAGGTACACATAGAGCTGATTATAAAATGGTCTAATGTATGCCGTGATATTTGGTTAGCAGCATTTTGTTAATGGAAATATTAATGAAAATGGAATTTTTTGAATAGTTGAGTTAAGATAAAATGGTGCTATGAAAATGTCTATCAGCATTTTTTACTTTGTTTGTTGTTTGTGATTTATGATGTTTTATGATGGAAATATAGATAAAGGAAATATTATTTTGTAATAGATTTTTGTTTTTAATGTTTGGCCTTTAAATGTAAGAATGCTTACTTTTGTACAAAAAGATATCAATGAAAATAGAATTTTCCAAAGGCTTAAGATATTATAGTAAATTGTTTCTGAAAAAATATCTATTAATATTTTTTACTTTGTATTTTTTGTTTTATGATGGAAAGAGAGAAAGATTAATAAAGTAAATATGTTAGATAATAGGAATTAGTTTTTAACATTTGGCCTGTAAATATAAAAATACTTACTTTTGTACAAAAAAAGATATCGATGGAAATAATTTTTTTAAAGATTTAAGCTATTATAAATTTTTGCTATGAAAATATGTGTTAACGTTTTCTTACATTGGTTTTATTGTTTTATGATGGAGAGAAAGAGACAGATAAAGGAAATATCATTTTATATAATAGGATTTTGTTTTAATGTTTGGCCTGTAAATACAAGAATATTTACTTTTGTAAAAAAAGATATCAATAAAAATAGAATTTCCCAAAGGTTTGAGATATAGTAAATTGTTTTTAACATTTTTTTTAAATTTGGATTTATTGTTTTATGATAGAGAGAAAGATATAGATAAAGGAAATATTATTTTATATATAAGAAATCTGTTTTTAATTTTTGGCCTGTAAATACAAGATTACTTACTTTTTACAAGAAAGATATAAATTAAATAAAATTTCTAAAGGCTTTAAGCACATTAAATTGTTTTCAACAAATATTCATTGAGATAATATTTATAAATATATTATTATAAAATAATCTATCTAATCCAATTATATAAAATATCATTTTTTATAATAGGATATTTTTTTTAATTTTTGGCCTGTAAATATAAGAACACTTACATTTGTACAAAATAAAAATATCGATGAAAATTGAATTTTCAAAAATTTTAATAATCTATAGTAAATTATTTTTTAGCAAATGTGTATTAACATGTTTTTTACTTCAGATTTATTGTTTTATGATGGAAAGAAAGAGAGAGTGAAAGAGATAAAGGAAATATCATTTTATATAATAAGATTTTGTTTTTAATGTTTGACCTGTAAATGCAAGAAGAATTACTTTTGAACAAAAAAAAGATATCGATGAAAATTGAATTTTCAAAAAGTTTGAACTATAGTAAATTGTTTCTGAGAAAATTTGGGTTAATTTTTTTTTTACTTTGGATAAATTGTTTCATAATGGAGAGAGACAGAAATTTTAGAATTTAGAGAGACAAAAATTTTGTGAGAGAAAATTTAGAATAGAAGATTTTGTTTTCTTTTAAGATTTTTTTCGGCCTGTAAATACAAGAATACTTACTTCTGTACAAAAAATATATAAATGAAAATAAAATTTTCTATTGTCTTGAGATATATATTATTATAAAATAAACTATTTAATCCTACTATATTAAATATTTTATATAATAGGAGTTTGTTTTGAATTTTTGGCCTGTAAATACAAGAATATTTACTTTTGTACAAAAAAAGCTTTTCTTTACTTTTGTACAAAAAAGGCTTTTCTTTACTTTTGTACAAAAAAGGAAATTTTCGAAAGGCTCGAGATACACAAATTTGTTTATGAGAAAATATATTAACATTTTGTTTACTTTGGATTTATTGTTTTATGATGAAGGGAAAAAGAGAGATAAATGAAATACCATTCTATATAACAGGATTTAGTGCCTTGTCTGTAAATGCAAAAATACTTACTTTCGTACAAAAAATATATAAATGAAAATAGAGTTCTCTAATGACATGAGATATAGAAAATTGTTTATGTGAAAATGTATGTTAACATATTTTCACTTTGGATTTATTGTTTTATGATGGAGATAGATAGATATTAAGGAAATATCCTTTTACATAATAGGCTTTTGTTTTCAATGTTTGGCCTGTAAATGAAAGAAGTCGAACCTGGCTAAAATCGTTAAGGAGATTATTTCTAAATGCGACTTGAAGTTCCCATCGGTTGTTTTGATCGAAATTACTTGCTGAATAATTATTTCGAGTATGTTTCTGAAAGCTTTCTAATTATTCCTGGTTATATTTAGAGGCAGCGTAGGTGGTATAATCTGTTAATGACATGTCTAGGTACATAAGGGTGTGTGTAATATGATGTTGGGTAAGTGTAGAATCAAATATGAGGATTCTCAGATAATGTAGGTATATATTGAGTTGATGCATTGGGTTAACTAACGTATGACTAAATAATTAAGTATGGAGTAATCTTACGTAAATAAGCTATCAATGTAAGTGAAATTGTATATGTTGTTTTGAAATTTAGAAAGCTTTTTGATAAAGTTTTATGAAATTTTTGGTTTTCTAGCCCTCAATGTTTTTTGCTGTAAAGAGTGCCCTTCAAGTTATAGGGCCTTTTTAAATCTCTGTCTATAAATGCTGTAACTTCTTACGCAGTTTATGCTGAACTAATGGCAAGACTTTGAGAAAATTTCTTCAGCTTTTCACCTATCATGGTCCCTAGAATTTAAAAGCCTCCCTTCGTTCTAAAAATTATATTTATATAAAAATTTATTTGTTATCTTGAAAACGAGTCTACTGGTGTAATTTTGTTTGGATTTTAACTGGTTTGTAATGTTATTAGGAATGTAAAAATTTCATATAAATTCGTAAATTGTGGATTTAGTTCAATGGGGGGGGGGAAACGGTGGAGAAGGATTGCAATTTTCATTTCACTATAACATTCTTAAGATTGAAGATAGAAAAATGAATCCAATCACCCAAATTACAGATTCATTAAGGCAAACAACTTTTATATTTAAAGTATTTCGATCTTCAAATACAAAAATAATAATTAGGAGCTCAAAAGTGATTTTGAAGCCTTAATATTGACTGTTTCTAACCTCAATAGTTTATGTTGCCATATAGTAGCTGGTAAAAGTAATAAAAGAATCTGTCTTTGCCTTACAGCTTAATGAGTTTTTTTTTTTTTTTTTTTTTTTTACAAAATTAGGACTTCCATTCTCTTGAACTTATAATTCGTCTAGTAAGTGTTTCTTACTTATTATCAAAGAGATTAACTTTGAATGTTCGAGTTTCTTCTTAATCATAACTTATTGGAAATTATTTCCTTTCCCAAACGAACTAAAGCAAATATCTATATTTTAACCCTTTGCGGTCCGATGACGAGTGTGACTCAACATTCAAGAGTGTTCATCATTTTGATGTATTATTTGTTCATTTTTCAAATTTGATTGTTAAAAACGCCTACATAACGGTTAAGAGATGTAGATTAAGTTTTCAAAGAAATTTGACTTAAAAGAATTATGTATATTTATTTTTCATAGCAATAAACAAATATTTGTATTAGGTGAATAATTTTGCATCTAATTATTTTTAGGATTGCAAAGGGTTAAAGACAATTGATCGGGACATTAATTTTACACTTGTACAATATCAAACCAATTACCTGAATAGTTATTTCCGTAATTATTTACCAAAGGTCTTCTATTACTTAAGCGGATTCGTCAGTTGGATATCAATCTTCGACATATTTTTTTTAATAAAGCGGACAGTTTTCAGAAAAGTTTCTACAGTAGATTATTTCAATTCAAAACGCATTTAAAATTACAAATATTAGATAAAATAAATATGGCAGTGAAATTTAAATTTCTCGCTTTGAAAATAGAATTTCTTTGCTTTGCTTTTCTTCTAATTTTGTTGGAATCAATTAGTTGAGATTATCCTTTCCAATGCACGAAAACTTTTTATTTTAAAGAACATTCTTTTTTTTTTCAAATTAATAGTTTTAAAGGCTACAAAAGGGAAACATTTATTAATCTATAAAAAGTTCATTTATTAAACTAATGAGAAAAGGTCATGTGTTTGCATGCGAAAATCTCGGACGTCATTATGCTTTAATCTCTTGAATTGTGAATCCATTTTAGCTTCTAATTAGATGCTAATTTTTATTTTACATTTTTAATATTTTCACTCATATAAGAAAAGAAATGACAAAACTGAGATTTTTAGATAAGTTCAAATGATTTTTAATTTAATTATTTTGTTATCTTAATTACATAATCTTAGTTTTATCTAATTTGACAAATTATTGCTATTGTGACTTAAATGCAAATGATTGTATAAAAACTTCTATATTCTATGCAAAAATCTAACACAGCATTTCAGTAGCAAGAGTTAAAGGAAAAATAATGAAAATGAAAAGTAAGCTATCCATCTATGCCAGTTTTTATTTTTTAACAAAAATACAAATAAATGTTGGGGTTTTTTTTGCTTTTTTCTTTGTTTCAACTATTAAATATATTATTGTACATAATTTTCTTCATAACATGTTTCAGTAAAAAAATTTCTTTTATAAAAGGATACATATTTAAGAAGTCATTTAGAGAAATAAAGATGTAATTCAATAAAATATAATCATGTATTTCTGATATTAAAACTAATAACGAGATACTTTAAAATATTTTTATTTGCTCTAAATAGAAATGCTCTTAACTCTCAGAAAAGGTACTTAACTATCTTACTACTAATAAAGCTACTTGTATCTCATACTTAATTGAATTTAACTAATAAGCAAAAGATTAAGAAGTATTTCCGCTAAATGGAAGTAAATAAAATTCAAATTAATTTAATGCATCATAGAGAAAATAAATTTAATACATTAATTGTCAAGATCTTTAGTAAGGTAAGCAACTTTTTATATACTTTTTAGATAATATCATTTTTGTGCAAGGTTTATAATGGTAATAAACAATACTGTAGTTATTAAATGATTAAAAAAAGTATTAAAAACAATTCTATGACGAAAAATTCCTCCAGCATTAAAAATAACTTTTTTGATAAATTCTTCGAAGGAAACAAAATGTGGAATTGGTTTTGGAAGCGGTACATATCTGATTATAATTCAAGCATTATTTTATACTTTATTGCATTTTTATTTTCTCATATATTTAGCATATGTAAAAAGTGCCATAATCGTTTAAAAAGTTGACCTGCAGATTTTGATGCAACTTCGGGTTTTCCAACCTCCATGAATCCTAAAAATATTTTTGGGAATTTGCCTGTCTGTCTTTGAATATTTTTTTGTTTGTACAGCCTACCGCCCCGCCACCAATGAACGCAGCAGTATCGACAGGATTGTTTGAATACTTTAGCTCAAAACACTATCATATAGACGAATAAAATTCCCTATACAAATTTAACAATAAATTTTTTGGTTTATCAAATTTTGAAAGAATTCCAAATCTGTCTTTCGAATTGTCCAAAAAAATTTAATACACTCGCAAAGCAAAGAGAGCCAGTTGGATAAGATTAAATAAAACTTAATATATAAAACACAGGTATGTGTCAAATTTCGGACCAAATTTAAATTTGATGTGACGGTAAGGTGTCAGCTTTGGAACTGAAGTAGGTTCTGAAGCAGGTTCAAAACCCAACTCATGGAATAACCGTCACTTAAACGGGAGTGGCGCACATTAAAGTCATAAGGATCAAACGTGATGCCACTGGTGTGGTTAAACAGTTTGAAGACTGAAGCTCAGGTGTCGTCCTCGTTTTTTGATCTCTACACAGTCAGATAAAGTAAAAAAAATTACTATATACGTCTCAAAACAATCTTAGTAGTTATTTGAAATGTTGTTGTTGCTGTTACTTATGGCACTTGCCCTATTGGACAAGCACCCCGCTGACATAGCATCAGATTTAAGTCGAAAGGAGCGTCTCTTGTTTGTTTGTTTTTTGAAGTAGCGCCAACTAGGGCCAAGAGTATGACTTAGCTACGCAATCATCACATTCGCTTGCACAACCCCTTTTAACAGGGGGGGGGCACATTCACACATCTCACAGATAGCACACAGAAGAACAGCCAGGACCGAACCGGGACTCGAACCCGGGACTCCCATTTTGAAATGTGATTGAATAAAATGATTTCACTGAAATTGTACCATATTGCTCAAGGATTCGTATAAACCTCAAGTCTGTATTTTCACATGAAAATTTAATCAATGAAAAATCTAAAAATTTAAATATTCGAAATTACTCTGTAGTTTTAAATCATATTCAAGTTCACATCATTCGTGAAAAAGACGTTCAGAAATATATATTCAATATTCTCGTATTTGTGTATTTACCTGAATCCCAATGAATAGCCATAGGAAAAAAATTGCCAAAGATCGCATTCAAGTAGATTGTTTCTTAACTAATATTCGCCTATGTTATATGGCTAATTATACACAAATATATTTATTAGCGAATACAAAAAAAATTTCACTGAAAACTTTTATCGAAGCGAAAAAATCATTAAATGACACTGTAAAATGAAATATTAGAATAATGATTTGTAAATAAATATAAACTATAAACTATAATTGTAATATAAACTATAATTCTAATGTAAATAAACTAAATGAAATAAAGAAAATTTGAATTTTTTTATAAAAGAAATATTGAAGTAACAGACAGATATGAGAATTAATAATGGACAATAAAGTCTTCTTAATAATTTTAAAAAAATGACACAATTTTTTTTTTGTTTTCACGTCATAATAATGATACTACACTTGTTTAAAGAATAATTAAAAAGTTTATTTTTTAAGAATTTAATAGTGATATTTTACTAATTATTCTTAATATTAATAGAAATGTTAGCAGATGCCACATTTCTATGTACTATAGAGAATATATTACCAGGATCAAAAAGTATTGAGAAAGCCTCATATCAAATGATAGAAATGAATTAAAAAAAGATGTCGATAGTTTCGGATTCGTAGTTACTTCTTAGCACAGCTAATTAATTGCATGGTAAAGAAGACAGTTTTACAAGTATATTGGATGAATGTTGAAGTAATGTCGAGCCTGATCTCCAGCTTTAGAGACAAATTTAGCTAAAAAATATTGACGATAGTTTTATCAAGATTCGAGTTATCAGGTTCGATAACCCTTCTAAAAACTTCTATACTTGTCTAGAAGGCTATAAAAAGCCACACAATAGAATTAGTAATGAGTGGGAAGTTCAGTTAAACTCAAGCAGTTAGTCAGTTGAGAGTAGAAGACGATTCCAGAGGTGTGAATAGTTACGTGAAGTCTCTCACCTTTGAGTTCTCTCTGAGAACATTAAGCTGTTACGGTTCATTCATTAACGGTTTTCTGCTTGTGTAAGGTTGCTCACTGTAACTTCTATTTTTGTGTTTGTTTTGGTTGTGCTTTGTTGTCTGTGGCTTCGTGTTTTGATGATGAATAATTGTTGTTTGTCTTTGATTCTGCTGGACTTTTTTCATTATATATCCACAGAACTTCATTTTGGAAAAAAAAATTCATAACATTGAGACTGCTATATATGCACCTTATCACACTCAATATTTGATGTCAGATCGTGGTTTGAAAAAAATTGGTTTTTAATGTGATAATCAGTTCATTCTCAAGCTTTATCCAAAAAAAGTGGAAAATACAGTTGTATTGTTGTTGTTGTTACTTAGGGCACTTGCCAAGGACAAGCCCTCCGCTGATACAGCAGCAGATTTAAGCCGAAAGGAGCGTCTCTTGTTTTTTCAAATAGCGCCAACTAGGGCCAAGAGTACGACTTAGCTAAACACTCACCATATTTGCTTGTCCAGCCCCTTTTTACAGAGGAGCACAATCACATATCTCACAGATAACACACAGAAGAACAACCATGCCCGAACCGGGACTCCCAGAACACGGAGAAGACGCGCTACCTCTGAAAATACAATTGTAAAGCGGACATGCATTTATTTTTTTTAATCAGATCAAAGTGTTTGAAATATGTTGCAAAAAGACTTTATTTATTAAAAATCAGAATAATTTAGGGATATTAAATATTTAAAGACGATAGAGTATCAAATAAAAATTTTAAGCAACATTGAATTTTTCTTTTAGTGTCCAGTGTGATTTATGAATTTTCATGAAGTGGTGAATCTATCATTAAATTATACTATCTCATTACTTTATAGCATTTTGATTAATTAATCCGTCAAAATAATCTGAATAGGCGCGAAATACCTCATATCTTTTGCACCATGAGAATATTACCTTTTTTTTTTCTAATTTTCGTCCTTCGATTTTCGACAAATAAGATTCTATAAACTTTTTATTCATCTGATATACATCCATGCAACTTTTTTTTAGGAACAGCAATTTCATGGTTGAGATTGCTTTTTCCTAATGTGTTTGTTTTTGAGTCCATTGACGTATAAAAATCTTCTGGACTTTCAGGCCATTAAAAAAACCCACATGTATTATGGATTGAAAAAGCATTGAAAGAAAAAAAACATTACAGCCAACGGATATTCATTTTTAAAGGGATACGATAAATATTGGCTAATAAAATGTTATCTTTGGTTCAGTAACAGAGTTCCCAATATTTTTTTTATCACAACAATATTTTGCTAACTTTAATTACCAAGAATTTATATTTTTCTTATTCCTTTCTGATTCAGGATCCTATCTAAAATGCTTGGAGTGCAATTTGATGCATGCATTTGCAATCATTCAGAAGTATCTTAAAAAATACCAACCATTCGAATTACTTTTTAAATAACTCACAGCCAATAATAAAATATTTTTCGAAACGAAACAGCTACACAAAGCATTTCAGCGAACCAGTTCCAAAAATTACTTCCTTCCTTCGACTTTCAATGCATACTAAATTCCATCTTTAAACTTAAATAAATAAAAAAGAAACCAATACTCTTTGATATATTCTTTCCTTATAATTCTTTTTCCCTTTTTAGTGCTATATGTCATCTCAACCTCACTCTTCCAACTCCTTGCACTCACACAACAGAACCCCGTTTCGCCGTGTGCAGAAGATTAAAAGATACCTCGTCAAACATGGATCACGGTTCTTTTCTAGCAATAAATCTAGAAATATCTTTTACTCAATACTGTGCAACACGCCGTACTTGAAACTGTTCTAGAAATTCTACTCGAAAAAGATTGGTTGAGGAGAGGGGGGATAGCTGGTTAGAATCGAACGGAGAATTCTTCTTTTATTCTTGGTTTGCCAGCGTGCGCCAACAGGAATTGAATTCCTGGTGTATTAGGATTTTCAGGTTCCCATCGAGGGGTATTTCAAAGGGATTCTGGAAACATCGGTAAACTACAGGGTACCATTAGTTATTGG
Organism: Argiope argentata; assembly: GCA_026289955.1. Classification (NCBI taxonomy): domain Eukaryota; kingdom Metazoa; phylum Arthropoda; class Arachnida; order Araneae; family Araneidae; genus Argiope; species Argiope argentata. Next base: position 10,846,282 of record JAOUZG010016644.1, on the reverse strand, counting down.
GAAAAAATTGGGCTATTACAATTGTGCATCCTCTGTTCCGGTTTAGATGAGAATCGTAATCTTTTTTCAAATTTCCTGTTCTTCTCTAGATGGAACTATTTAGTTGGGATGTGGCATTTGAATAAATGTTTAATGTTTTATTAGGAGAGGATATGTCTTGTTTGCCATTCTGTTTAGAAAGAATAATGGATTGTTTTTCGTTCGATTTTCTTTCTTCCGAATGCCGAAATGTCTATTGAATTTTTTGGAAAAGGCCTCAAAACGTTTTGCTCCCTGCAGTTGTAAATAGAGAGAAACATTTCATTTTGTTAATTTTCATTCTATTAAAGCCAGAAACATAATACTTAGTTATCATTTTCACCAGCTTTTATTTAGTTGGAATGTGGCATTGGAATAAATGTTAATATTTTATTAAGAGAGGATATGTCTTGTTTGCCATTATGTTTAACAAGAATAATGGATTTTTTTCGCTCGATTTTCTTTCTTCCGAATGCCGAAATGTCTATTGAATTTTTTGTTTTAGTTTAAATTTTGCCGTTGTTTTTTAGTTCCCTGTCGCTATAAGTAAAAGAAGCATTTTATTTTGTTAGTTTTCATTCTATTAAAGCCAGAGACAATACTTAGTTAACATTTTGTTTATCAGCTTTTATATAATTTATCATGATATTTGTGAAAACAGAATTTTGTAAACTTTTTTAATATGATTAATATGTATTGTATTCTGGAGATCTGAAAATTCGCATAAACATATACATCCGTTAGTAAAATAATAATTCTATATTTTTAAAAATTTTAAGTATTATTTAAATGATTATTTTTAGTCAAAATGTAACTTTATAAGAATGATATCATCCGACATGGAATAAGAAGAAAAATTAATTTCGAAGTTCCAAATTAATCATTAACATGTGTTTTAAAATATATTAATGAAAGAACATAATTTTTAATTAACGTTAAAATTTGTTAAAAGTAAGTTTTATTATTATGTCAAAAACAGCAAATTAAGTTTTATCAAATGGTTAGATTCCAAAATAAATAAAATGAAAAATTGGAAATATGACATTAAATATAATAAAAAAGAATAATAATAAGAAGAAGAATATCTTTATAAGAATGATATAATCCGACTGGGAATTAGAAGAACAAATTAATTTCAAAGTTCCAAATTAATCATTAACATGTGTTATAAAATATATTAATGAGAGAACATAATTTTTAATTAACGATAAAATTTGTTAAAAGTAAGTTTTATTAAAATGTAAAAAAACAGCAAATTAAGTTTTATCAAATGGTTGGATTCCAAAATAAATAAAATGAAAAATGGGAATATGACATTAAAGATAATTAAATAGTAAAATAATTCCTTTGCGAATGCATTAATTTTTTTTTGAATTAAATTAACGAAAGGCAAAAAAAATCTATGTATTAAAATATTTATATCTAGAACGTTACGTTTTAAAAATGTTGATTTGTTCACCAGTTTTATTAATTATTATTTTCTACTTTTGATCATTTACGTGACATCGAGAATGCTATCAATTTTTAATTAAAATAATATGCAAGCTTAATTGAAGTACCATGCTGTTTCGGAAAAATAAGGCATTTTTTTCGCTGGATTTTCTTTCTTTCGAATGCTAAAACAATTATAACTATTGAATAAAACCTCAAAACGGCTAGATGCCCCCCCTTATAATTAAAAGAAGCATATTATTTTGGTAGTTTACATTCTATTAATTAAAGCAATTAAATAATTAGTTCACATTTTCTTTCATTTTTTTACCATTTTTTAAAATTTAATTTATAACGATATTTGTGAACACGGGATTTTGCAAACGATTTTAATATGATTATTTTGTATTGTATTCCAAAGACCTGAAGTTTTATATATGCGTATGTATTTGATGATAATACAATAATTTAACTATATAATTACTAATTAATTAAATTGTAATTAATTTGTAACTTAGGTTTAATTAATTAATTACTTTTAATCACATTTTAATTTCTTAGGTGTAGTGTATCCAGGCAGTTAAATTTAAAAACAATTGATTTCAAATTACCAAATTAATTATTGTCATGCATTGGAAAATATATTAATGTTAGAAAAAAAAGAAAATAAATGTTAATTAATGCTAAAATTTATTTAAAACAAGCTTTATTAATGTGTGAAAAATTAGGAAATGAAATTTTATTGAATGTTTGCAAGCCAAGATAAATAAAGCTTAAATCCAATCACAATGAAGATAATAAAATAGAAAAACAATTCCTTTGTGAATAAATTAATTCCATTTTTAAAAAATAAGGAAATACAATAACATTTCAATTTATTAAAATATTTATGCCCAGGGAGTTAAATTTTTGTTATTTTACTTTGATCTCCAGTTTTTATATAATCATTTTCTATTTTTTATTAGTTTCATGACAGCGAATATTTTGTCATTTTTATTAAAATATTATGCATTGTTAGTTGACAGCAATTCAAAAGAAAGCAAGTGAACATAACATAGAAAATAATAGAAGTAATAGAACCATATTACAATTTTAATTTAATAAAATATTTTTTTCGGAGTTTCACGCATTTCATATTTTTGCTTTGATCTCTTGTTTTTTTGATAAAACTTATTTTATACTTTTTTGAATTTTTATATTAGCGAGTGTATTATTATTCTTTTATAATATTTTATATGCATAATATACAATATTTTGCAATATCAAATATGAGTAATTTAAAATAAAGAGATTTATCAGGAATAGCTTTTTTGGCTTTGATCTCCTGTTTTTTGATAAACATTATTTTCTACTTTTTTTGAATTTTCCTAATGGCGAGTATTTTATTATTCTTTTCTAATATTTTGTATGCATAATTGTAAAATATTTTGCAGTATCAATTATGAGTAATTTAAAAGAAAGAGATTTATCAGGAATTTCATTTCATCATGAATAGAATTAGATAAAATAAGATAGCGTATTTTCCGGTTCTCTTCAAAATTCATTTCAAAGGAATATTGGAAAATTGGTAAATTATTCAATTATAATAATTTACCAATCTTTTTTTTTAC
>JAOUZG010016644.1:10826268-10838033 GCA_026289955.1 Argiope argentata | reverse complement strand
TTATATATGATTATGATCATTTATATTATTATTATTATTATTTTATACATAATTATAATGATTATACTTATCATTATTTCATATATGATTATAATTATTTATATTATTATTATTTTTATGTGATTATGATTATGATCATTTATATTGTTATTGTAATATGATTATGACCATTTATATTATTATTATTTTTATTATTTTATATATGATTATAATGATTATACTTATCATTATTTAATATATGATTATAATTATTTATATTATTATTATTATTATTTATGTGATTATGATTATTTATAATATTATTATTTTATATGTGATTATAATGATTATACTTATCATTATTTCATATATGATTATAATTATTTATATTATTATTATTTTTTATGTGATTATGATCATTTATATTATTATTAAAATTTATGTGATTATGATTATTTATTTTATTATTATTTAATATATGATTATCATTATTTTATATTGTGCTAATTGTTTATTTCTATTTATTTAATTTAATTAATGAACATTAATTTTTAATTCCTGCTTTAAAATATTCCTTAATTTTTTTCACCATAATCAGCAGGTTCCATCATCTATTCATAACTTTATATCTGACTGATTGTTTGAACAGAACTGGATTGAAAAAGTTAAAACCAGATAAAATTTTATTCTATAATGTAAAAGTTTTCAAACATCCACAACTTTAAAATCAGAATCATAACTTCTTTCTAAGAAAAATTCTCACGGAAGATTTTGAAAAGTGACAAATGGGAATTAAGTTGGTTCTTGGTTAGATTGTTCTCGTAGCCTAGTTGGTGGGGGATAGAGACGACGTTTTTTTTTATTATTATTTTTTACGACTAAAGGTTAGCAGCTGCATCAACACAAATTTTGATGGAATCACTGCACTCGCCGCCCAAAATCAAAACACTTAAGCCCATCCCCCTACGTGAGGGGGAGGGGAGACAGAACGCATCGTAGAGTGAAGAAAGCACGACATTTCTCTCCCTTCTTGTTCAATACGAGGCATGGAGAGGGGAGGGGGAAAATCTCTAGGTGATTGAGCTTCTACTATTGTTTTGACGATGCAACATTCTGTGGTATATCCTCAAAAGACGAATGCAGATGAACAATGCAGCATCAAGAGATGTATTAAAAGCAAGCAAATGATAAACAATAATATATGAACCATGCAGCTACAAATGATGAATAATAAAAAATGAGCCATGAGCAAAATATTATAAACAATAGAAGATGAAACATGCAGTAAAAAATTATATGCATTAAAAATTGACCCATACGACACCAAAAGACAAGGAAAAGGCAAAGATAAATAAATAAATAAATAAAAATAAGTAAGCAACAAAGGATGAATCATGCAGCAACTAATGGTGAACAATAACGACGAACTATCAACAAATGATGAATAGTGAAAGATGAGCCTTGCAGCAACAAATGATTAACAATAAAAGATGAATCATGCAGCAACAAATGATTAACAATAAAATATGAGTCATGTAGCAACAAATGATTAACGATAAAAGATTAATCATGCAGCAACAAATGATTAACAATAAAAGATGAGTCATGTAGCAACAAATTATTAACAATAAAAGCTGTGTCATTCAGCAACAAATGATGAAAAATAAAAGATGAACAAACACTAACATATGATGAATAAAAACAGTCGACACAGTCGAAAACAGTGAAGAATTTATTTGCTAACTCCAAAATCAAAAAAGAAATTTACTTTACAATTTGATCCAAGTTTCATAAAATAATTACAGCTAGATGCCCTTCAAATTGCATTTAATTCTGTTATTCTGTTCGCATTTCTTATATGCATATAATTTTTGGGTAAAATGACTCAGATATTTAATACAAAATGTATGACGCTAAGTTCTGCATGTCTTTTGAAAAATATTATTTTTAGAAATAAATAAAAAATTCTTTAAACAGAATTCCATTTTGTAAAAAAAAAAGTACTAAACAAAGTATTAAAAAATCACATTTTTTAAAAAATTATTACCTTATTTTTTCGATAAAAATAACTCTTCACTCAAATTTTGGATGTGTTTTTAGTATAATATTATAATTTATTGATATAAATCAAATACGTATAATATCCTCGTACAATAGATTTGATTTATTATCGTTTATTGATAACCGTAATCCGTATCAAGCAATTATTAGTTACTCCTAAACTAACAAATAAATTGATAATCTCTTTGTCTTTTATATTGTGATTTTTCGACGATATTATACTATTAATTATTTCTGGAGAGATGTGTTTACTCAATATATGAGAAGCTAAAGAATTGCGTAGTTCTTTTAAAGACAATCGTCTTTTTGACACTTCCTTTTTAATTGGTTTGGCGTTTACTATCATTCAAAAAAATAAAAACATACTAAGCAAAACTATTATAAAATACATACACCGGTCAGCAATTTTTTTAAATTCACAAATATGCATTTAAATGTCCATCTTTGTACTTTATGTGTATTGTAATCTAATGCGATTTTTATTCTTTTGGCTCATACATTATTAATTGATTTATTATGCTTCATTGCTCTCATATGTATGACGTTCTTGTTTTTTAGAACATAATTAAAGATAATTGTATTAATACAACACAATTTGATTCATATTGATTGATTCCTTGATAACTGATCTGTGCATACTACTGAGACTATTTGAGTTCCACTCTGAAAAATTAATGTTAACTCTTTCGGTTAACCAGCGGTGCCAAATGCCATTGCGGTATTTTAAGTTTTTAGTTTTCATTTCTTTTCAAACCCGATGGTGGCATTTGCTACGACTTCCTGGTTCAAGTAACCTTGGTGAAAATGAGATGAAATTAAAAGTGGATGTTCTCTTGGTGACCCTTACCACTTATTTCAGTCATTTTTTTAATTCCACATTTTAAAAATTCAAAACTGAAAGAATTAATTAAAACAAATTTCAATTTTAAGGACTATATCATGTCAAATTTTATATCGTTGCTTGAAAAGCACCACATATATCAATTTTGCAAGAAGAAAATTTTGAAATTTTTACATTTAATGGCAGTGGAAGATTTTTTTTAATTTCATATCTGTTAATCATGTTCGAAATTGACTTTTTATCAGACTTGAAGAAAAAATCCACTTCAATCTGTAGCAGTTGCCAAAAATTCAGTATTTCTTTCCTTTAGTATAAAATAGAAAAATTGAAATAAATGGTGTTGCCTGTGAAATAATGATATATTAGTTCGCAAATACAACATTTTAATGAGCAACATCTTAAATAATGCAAAATTTTAGCCAGAGTCCAGGCCCAGATGTAGCGCCTTTTCCCTGTAATTTGCACATATATTCCTGGTTCGGGCATGGTAGCTCTTTAACCTGTTTCTATCGGTGAGGTGTGTGAATTAGACTCCCCCCGTGTAAAGAAGGGTTATGCAAGAGTGTGCATGAGTGTCATCTTCATATGAGCATGATTTAAACTTCTGTCCTGGTGTGCTCAGGGGTCCTTACCCACAGAAGCTACTGCACCCCTCTTTCCCCGATTTCTTACTTGGTTTGAATTGGAGTGAAATCCAAGGGAAATGAGCAACAACAACATCATACAATAGTTGACAGAGTAAAGATACATTTGATATTTAGTTTGTATTGCATATTAAATTGCAAATTAATTTGCTTAGCATATATAAATTTGAAATTTTATTTCTAAATAACTCTGGAAAATTGTGATACATTATAATTTTTATTGGGTTCAAAATTTCGAAAATATATTTAAAATCACGAAGCCGAAAGAATTGACCAAATTTTTTTTCTCTTTTATTTTAGAAATGTTGCACAAAGTGAGAATAGCATCTGTAATTATTGTGCATTGGACATTTACTTGAAATTAATACTGGTAAGTACTCAATAATATTAATAATACAAATTTGTAAACATTTATATCTACTTTTTAAACAGTATTTTCAATTTATCATAAATGAAGTATACAAAGGGAAAGTATTGTAGTCTTCAAAGAATTCGCCGTGAAGATTTTGACTATTTTCCACTTTTCATATCTCTATTTTCAATGAGCTGATTTGTAGAATTATGTATACTTGTTTGCTGGGAACTTAATGATTCAAAAGCAGTTTGAACTCGATGAAGTATATTTCTGTCAAATTTTGAGAGAAATATATGCATAAGAAGTCTGTCTGTTCGTCTGTCAAAATGTATATTAATAAGATAATTATATAACGAAGATAGTTCAATTTATACAATTTGATACACATTTAAAGCATGTATCAAATTTGAAACTAAAATATTCGGATGGGAGTTGAACTTCTGTTGGCAATACTTTAACAAACTTGCAAAAACTATAACAAAAAATTCACTTTGACGGAAATATGAAATTTGGTATGATATTTTCTGACTAAATTTATAGTTCTGTGTTATTGTTATATTATTATGTTGATTGTTATTTTCTATGCTGTTGCTCTAAGTTATTTTATGGCTAAATTTATAGTTCTATGTCAAATTTTAATTATAGCCGCTGGAAAGAAAAAGTGTCCAAAATTCCTATTCGATTTTTTAGTACTTTTGTATTCATACTAAGAATATCGCCATAAATCGAATATGCATTTTGTATAATAAACTCTTTCCTAACTATTATTCGCCAAAGGCGCTCTGTTAATACATTTGCACATTTATTGGATAGTATGCTATAAAGTTTACTGGAGATCATTCCTACAGGTTTTATATACAGATAATTTCCCATCATTTACATCATTATTCTTGCTGCTCCTTGAAGAGAGTAAAAGAGGATAATAAAGTATTTTAAATGATATCTCTATTGTCACATATTGTGACCACTAAACTTTAAGGTATAGTCTGTCTTTAATGCCCAATTTGAGATTGAATGACCATAGAAATAAGAAATTTGGAGGAAATGGTCATTAAACAGTTTATAACTTAAAGAAATTTAATAGGTTCAACACAAACATCATGTACAAGAACAACAAAATGCGCTAGGGGAAACACATATCATGGAGGGGAAACACATATCACAATTTTATGTGTAAAGCATTATAAAACTGATTTATAATAAAGAATGTGCTTTCCTTAGCTGCAATGAATAAGTGTTATTAACTTTACTAACTGAGAATCAAATTGTGGAAAGACAGACAAATTGGAAGCGAAAACCAGGCAAGCAGTAATCTTTTTACCAATTCAACTAGCGACCAACTATTCATCTGGAGGAAGACTTACCTTCCAAGGTAGCTCTAAAGACATTTTACCATATTTAGGTCTGGGGAGGGAGCTGGCCAGTCGATTCGATCTACTTTTTCACCTTGAAGATAGTTCTCAATAAGACGAGTTCGTTACGGTTGCGTATTGTCATCCATCTGAAGAAAATCATTACCAATAGCAGCAGCATTTGGCCGGACATTTGGATCAAGGATCTTGTCTCAGTATTTCACATCGAAGTTCTTCCATCCACATGTTTAGATATGTAGTAATGCCGAGAGTGATCGCTGTTCCAACCCTTTTCCACCATCTCTGTAAATGTGGCTTTCAACAAAGTTGGTTGTATCTGGTGTGTCCTTTTGTCTAGATGACCTGAATCACTTTGAACCTGAATGAAAATTTGAACTCGCCTATGATGAGTATAAAAGCCTGTTGCCCATTCTTGTCCAAAGAAAATGGGCAACTCTGTGTATACACATAATAGTCATCTTGTTATACACATAACTAGTCATCTTGTTAACGACTTGTTATATTTTTCGAAAAAAAGAAGCTAAAATTAAATCATTAACAGTCATTATAATTCGATATAAAACGTATGTATGATCCATAAACATTTCAAGTATTCCAAGAACTCTTAATTGAATCAATAGGACAGTATCTTTCCTAACACGATCTAAATAGATAATACAGAAAATAATACATTGTTAAGGAGTCAAATAAATAAGCGGAAAGGGTTTTCTAGATACGTTTTTGCATTTTTCTAATAATTAATGCATTAATGATAATATACATTATCATTCTGAAACATTATGAACTTAGAGATAGAAGGTGAATGACAAGAATGCTCAGATGTTTATTTTTTATTTTTCTGCTCTTTAGCACAGAACCTCGTATTAAAGTGAAACAGAGTATTCATTTTTTATCCTTCCTTTAAGAGACTGGAACTGAATTGTACTCAGAATTACATTTTTAATAACATCACTTTACAATTTTTAAATCTATATCGTTATGATATAGGACTATCGCGTTTACATGCAGGCGAATATACAGCACGACAAACAGTAATCGCTTCGGTTTGTTTGAAATTTGTTACAACTATACACTTTAATTTTATTAATGGGAGAGCTAATAATTGAGTATGGAAAGCTTCCTGTATGGAGGATGGTTCTCGCTACCCTAGTGGGTGCAGAAAAAGGTGGAGGTCTGCTTCTCCCATCGATGATGGGAGGGAGCTTTCAAGAAAAGGATTGTACGTGATCGGTGATGACCCTTAGTACTCGACCACAGTTCCCACCAGTACTGCTGTTCCAGTAGTCTTGTCATTCTGATTGGTCTCTAGCGGGTAAAAGGTATTTAAGATGCAAAATAAAGTATTGGAGTTTTTATCTACATAACTATTGCTACTATATTTAGTAGTTATCATGTTCAATCTCACTCAGGTAAACAAACAGATAAAACTTAATATGAGACAAAACGAAATTCCTGCCGTCGTCCTGGCATAGAGGTAGTGCGTCATCCTCGTGATCAGGGCGTTCCGGGTTCGAATTCCGTTTCGGGCATGGTTGTTCCTCTGTACGGTGTATGAATATGCTTCCCTGTGAAAAGGGGCTGTACAAGCGAATGTGATGAGTGAGTAGTTAAGTCATAGTCTTGGCCCTATTTGGCGATACTTCAAAGCAAGAGACACTCATTTCGGCTTGAAATAGCTGCAAGTAGTCAGTGAGCTTGTCCATGGCAAGTGCAATTATAAACAACAACGAAATTCCTACGGATAAATTTCATTTCAAAATCGATCTGAACTCATAAATTTTATTAAGACTAATACCAAATCTCAATTATCTAAGTAAAAGCCTTTTTCAGTTATCTTCTATCATAGAAGATGCAATTTCTAAAATGTTCTCTTTTATTTAAAAAAATTTAAAACATTTAAATTCCAGAAAATCTTGCAACCAAATTTTCTGACTGTTACATTACTTTCTTTTTGCATATGTCATATAGGAGAATTTCAAAATCCGAAGGAATATTTTCTTCATTTTAAGCTTAGTAACGACAAAATACTAGGAATACTTTAAAAATTTATTATTTCGCAAAAAATTGCCCGCTAACTTATGTAGATAAGATTATATACCTTAATCAAAAATACTATCGATCAACTTTCATGTAAATAGGAAAGATTCTGGCCATTTCTGAATTCATTGGATGGCTCTGGTATTCGAATATATAATCCTATGTATGCATACCGTTCCATAAAAAGGTTATTTTGAACTGGGTGATGTGGCGTAAATTTCAATATTCGCAATTTTTTTCTTCCTCCAGACGCTGGGATTCCGCGTATTTCAAACTTTATTTTGTTAGTAAACAGATAAATAAATAAATAAATATCAAACTAGAGAAACGATTGTATTACATTGAGTCTAAGCCCCAATGTAAGTCAAAAAAGACTTAAAGAAAAGAATTCCATGGAAAATGGCAGATGAAATTCTGTTATATCTTCTTTCCGACGGAAAAAAACTTTTCCATTATTCTATTTGGAAAAAGTAGAAAGACTTAAATCGGCCGAAAAATAAACGCGTCTTAAAGAATATGCCAATACTTTAGCTCGATGGAAAAGGAATTTATGACATTTACTTCGCATTTTTGGCCGTTTCATTCGAATTTGACTTAACACTTAAGATCAATTCTGACTGGCACTTTTTTTCGGTACTTTTATCAGTTCTCCTCGAAGTCGATTTTCCTTTAAAGTACTTTTATTTTGCGCCAGCTACCGATTTTTGCATCTGGGAGTAAATTCACGCTTGATTAAGTGCTTTGAATTTCTTACTCGGAATTGCGCATGAGAGCGAGTTTTGTGATAGGAAGGTGTTATGGAAATAGTTTGTAGTTGGTAGAAAAATTTATGAAGTGTAGGCAGAAAAGCTTTAACTAAATATCTTTTTGGTATAAAAGTTATCAGTGAATACCTGTTTGGTACAAAAGTTGTCAACGAATATCTGTGAATTGCAAAAATTATGTTAAGATTTGTTTGGTACAAAAGTTATCTGTTAATATCTGTTTGGCACAAAAACAATCAGCGAATATTTATTTCTTACAAAAGTTATCAATGAATGTTTGATTCAACAATTATCAGTGAATATATGCTTTCTATAATAGTTATCAATAAATTTCTAGTTGATGGAAGCGTTATAAATGAATATCTATTTAATAGAAATTCATTTATAACGCTTATATTATAAATGGATATTTGTGTCAACAGAAATCAGTGAATATTTGAAAGGTACAAAAGTTATCAATGAAAGTTAGGTACAAAAGTTATCAATGAATGTCTGTTTGGTAAAATGTTATCAGTGAATATATGTGTGGTATAATAGTTATCAATGAATATCTAAGTGGCAGAAAATTTATAAAGGAATATATATTTGGTAGAGAAATAATTAGTGAATATCTATTAGGAACAAGAGTTATCAATGAATATATCTTTTATTTCAAAAGTTATCAGAGAATATCTGTTTGGTTGAAAAACTATCAATAAATATCTATTTAGAACAAAAGGTATCAATAGATATCTGTTTCATACGAATTAATCAATAAATATCTATTTGAACGAAAAGTTATTATTGCTGAAAAAAGGAAATTATATTAAAGAAATCTCAGAAAAAAAGGCTCACTGGAAACTTTATGTTTATGCTTCGATTTTTGTCTGATCTAATTATAAGAATTTTTTTATTAATATTCTCAATAAATAAGCTTTCATTATTAACCTATTTTAGCGATGATGACAAATGGTATTTTAGAGATATTAATTTATCGATTCAATAAATATGATAAAGACATTTGAGATAAATAAGCGAGTAAAAATGTCATATGTGTTTATTATTATTTCGATTCAATTACAGATTTAACACTCAGATGGGAAATAACTTTTTATACTCTTGAATTGTAGCGGTTGATCTTCCAAGTTGTCTTTGCACCTTTCGAATTGTACAAATAAACAAATTTTCAATTGGATATATAGATATAGATGATAATTAATATATAATCTTATTATATTTATTATAAAAAGTTTTTTGGACAAGTTTTTCAAACAAATTATTAACAAATCCAGCATTAATGACTCATTGAACGATATTAGATGTCATTTCCATGGCATAGAAAAGTGTGGATAAAAAGGTAAACGCAAAATTTTGGAAGATACATTGAGAAGGTAATGTGTTTGAGTTTGCTGTGCTTTTTAAAGTTAGAAGTCGATGGACGAGATCTGGAAGGGATAAGAATAAATACAATGCCCCCACATCCTTGTTTTGGGCGCTACATTATTTTTTGGATAAATTCAGTCAATGCGGTTTTTCTAGTACTTTATACTAACGCAATTGCAATGTTATAATATTTCAGGATTTGAATAACCATTATGACGTCGATTAAATCCAAGTTGGTTTGGCGATTGACTCTTGGATTCAAAATTCAAGAATCTAATTTTGAACTCTGATTTGAACATTAATTTGGCTTTCATGTGATTTCATTAAGACAAGTCATTTGCAAATATTCTATTTTCTGAAATGGTAGGGAGTTTGGAGAGAGTTGTATCATCATTTGAACACTCTTTCAGCATTAAATTATCCATTTCAAAGTGCTTCTGTAGGTACTTTTCCATTATCCGGGCGCAAGCAAAAAATGTCAAAGAAATTTGGCAATATTCTACGTTATTTGGCGATTTTTCTCTTTAAAATTGCTGTAAGAAATTTGGCGGGATTCTATATTATTTGGAGATTTTTTTTGCTTGCGCCCGGTTAACGGAAAAGTACCTTTCTGTAAATTCAAAAACGAACATGCATTTGAATTTCAGTTAAAATGTCAAAATTGTGATGACTCTTTATTAATTATTACAAAAATATGAGAATGTGTCTATAAACTAAAAAGAGCTAACTAAAAAATTATTGTATAAATTTCCAACAATTATAGTGAAAACTTTTAAAATATCTAATTATAATATTGCCATAAACATACATTTGTTGTACAAGTGCATTAGAAATGCATGCTAAGTACTAATTATGTCTTACACTTTTTATTTAAAACACAATAATCACCGAATTGTTGCATTTAGGAGATTTGTTAAAGTCGCTTTTCTTTTCTTTGAATTTTTTTAATAAATTTAAATCACAAATTGAAGGAATTCATTTGAATTAGCTCACCTATAGTGAATACATCATCCGAAAAATTCCCCTTTAATGGCAGCATGGAGAAAATTACTCTGGTAATAAAATCTTAATATATGTTTAAAAGAAGGAAAAAAAAGAAATCTGCTATGCATATTTCAATGTATCATGTCAGAAACCAATTTCTTGAACGGCCAAGCATCACGTGTTCGTGCGAGTGAAATTATATTTTTATTCATTTTAATTGTTTCATTGAATGAGTCACTTTAGTATTGCAAACGATCCAAAAAATTTGTCTCGCTTTTATTGTTTACAAAAATATCAGATTTCCTATTTTTTTCATTTCATATAATCACGTGCTCAAAATGAAATTTTTTTAGGTTTGAATCGCCGTAGTCATTAACATATTTTTTTAAATCAGAGCTTTTGCAAATGCAATGGCAACGCGTTACTAAAAGCTGATTATTATTATTTTTTTTTGAAATGCTCGTGCAGATAATAATTTTTTTTACCTACAGAGTTTTGTTGATGCCAAAAACCTCATCACAAAAAGAACATCATATTCTGACATGATAAAATTGTGTCAAATTTTGTTGAACTCAATTTTTTTTACAATTTTCCTTTAGCAATGAAACACATCTGACAAAAATATTTCTGTTATATTTTCTGATGAAATGGGAATTATCAATACCAAAAATAAATTTTACTATTCATTGACGAACTAAATGCTAATTTCCGCATTCCAAATCTTTTCTCTTTAATTTTTGGCAATCATTAATTTTTAATCATTAAAAACTGATTCATGAGGGCGTTTCAAATTAATTGTGCAGGAAGTTTCTTTTTATCGATAAACATTCACAACGGAATTTCTAATTTAGATATTAATATTCAAGAAAGCGATTCTAAGAGCAACTTTTCCTCCATACCGGCAGGATTTCGTGTTTTTCTTTGGGCCAATCAGAGCGCCCTGTCACATCTTGTCACTTTTGATCAGATAAGGACCACTTTTCTTTCGTGGATAAAAGCCTTTTTAAACCTGTGTACGATTTATCATCAGTTTCCACGCATGTGCTCAGCGGGACTGTTATTATGACAGCAAGAGAGAGCATTTTTTTAAAAGTTATTGTTAAGACAGGGAGGATAGTGTTCTTTTTTAGATGAGCATTTTGGTGCAAATTAAATGTTGTTGTTTTTTCAGTGTTTTTGAATCTTTTATTCATTGTAATTCCAATATAATAAATTTTGTGAAAAATTTCATTATTTCACAGATGATAAATAAATGATAAATACTTTTAAATTATTTAATAGTTTTTAAGGTATATTCGGCATGAAATTTTAAATCTTGTTTTATAATATATATATATATATATATATATATATATATATATATAT
>JAOUZG010016644.1:10766856-10782384 GCA_026289955.1 Argiope argentata | reverse complement strand
TTGCAATTATTATTAAATTCTTGAACTAGTTGGATGCCTCGAAATTGTTTTATAACAGGAAATATACCAAACTATTTTATTTTTCAAATAAAGCTACAAACTAGTAATCAATTGGCCGGGAATTTGTGATTATTTTATTGTTAAACAATATATTTGTAATACGTTTATTTTATTACTAAATGAGCGTTAAATGACATGACTGAATATATATATATATATATATATATATATATATATATATATATATATAAAAGGGGAAAATATATCCATTTCTCAGAAAGTATTAAATGACTTATCACTAAAATTCATCATATAATTAATTGTTATAAAATTTTTCAACAAGGTGGATATCTCAACAATGTTTTGTAATAGGAAATATATTAGACTATTTTACTGTTCAGATAAAACTTCCAACTACAAATAAATCGACCGAGAATTATATAGTTGTAAAACGTTTATTTTATTACTAAATGATCGTTAAATGACACGACTTAAACTTGACCTGATTAGGATTAATTTTCTCTGTGTTTTATGTTTTTAAGCCAAAAAGGAATATTGTACTAGAAAAGGAAATTATATATATATATATATATATATATATATATATATATATATATATATTGCCGTTCAAACAAATATACAAATTGAAAATTGACTTTGTGATTATTTTATGATTAATTTATATATTTCGTATAGAGAGGGATACAGTCTGCACTTTATTATTTAACAAGTATTTTTTTTACTTATTAAGTCCTCCAAATTACGTGTTTATAGTAATTTTTTTATAATTTTACTTATTTCCCATGGCCAAATCTGATACTTAAGCCTAAGTCAAACAATACAAATGAAAGTTCATTCTATATACAAAAAACTTACATGCATTATTGTATTATTGCAAGTATTTAATAACATGTCATTCACCCATATCGGATAATTATGATTAAATTCTTGACAATCTGGATACCTTAGTATTGTTTTATAACTGAAAAGAGACCACCCCTTTTTTGCTGTTCAACAAACCCTCCAATTGGAAATCGATCGTCCGAGACTTTATGATTCCGAGTCACGATAGCCTGTCGTTAGCTCAACCAATCAAGTCACCAGACTGAAATCATACTTTGACTATCAATAACCTATTAGACATATAACTGTGGATTGTTTTCTTCATTGACTTGTTTGTCAAACCATTGCATGTATTGGAAAATTGGCTGAAAAATTCATAAACTGGATTTTTCAATGATAATAGTCTTTCATTTCAAACTCGAGATTTATGTTAATAGTTTTTGTCAGCATAGTTGGGATCAATATTTCATTAGAATATGAGTAAAGTTACTTCGTATATATTTCAATCCTTTGTTTATTAAATGACAAAAGATATCTAGTTTTATCTTTCTTTTCTCGTAAAATTCAAATGAGAAAAAAAAATCTGTGTATGCTCTAGTTTTTAGTTGTATGTCTCGTTTAGAAAATTATTTATTATTATATTGCAATATGATATCGATCTTTATATCAAAACAAACAGATTTTGAAAACAGATTTTATTAGTATATTAAAATTGTAAATATTCATTGAAAGTATCTGAGTAATAAAATAAAATCTTTTTAGTGATACTCTTACTAGTAATTGCTGCTTCTATGTTAGGTAAAATAGGTATACTTATTGTATTTAATTCAAATTAAATCTTTTATGTGTAATATTCACGATTCCCTGAAGAAAAAAAGATTTTAAGTATTCACGTGGACAAATATTAAGTAGAATGATTTTAACAATCATACAAATGATCTATTCATTTTTATAAAAGCCACTATATTGGAGATAAGTCCCATGACATCTTAGAACTAAAACCATTATCCTGGAGATAAGTCCTATGACATCTTAGTACTAAAACCATTATACTGGAGATAAGTCCCACGACATCTTAGGGCTAAAACCATTATTCTGGAAATACGTCCCATGCCATCTTAGTACTAAAACTATTATTCTGGAGGTAAGTCCCATGGCATCTTAATGCTAAAACCATTATTCTGGAAATAAGTCCCATGACATCTTAGTACTAAAACTATTATTCAGGAGATAAGTCCCGTGACATCTTAGTGCTATTAAAATACTATCGTCAGATTCGTCTTCCAACTTTCACAATATTGCAATTCAATTTCTAACCATCTTTTGAATAATACAAATATTAAAGGGAATTCTGCTATATTAGCTTTCAAAATTACTATGATTAAATATTTGATAAAACAATGCAGTTTGTTTAAATTCCATATCAAAAATACAATTATTCTGATAATTCTTTAAAAAAGAAAAGTTATTTTCCATTTTTTGATGGCATATTTATAAAATTGGGTTTTCACGGATCTATTTCATATATTTTTTAAAAAAATTCCCAACTGATTATAAATATTCGTTTAAAAATTTTAAAAAAGAAAACGACTCAAAAATTTCTGTAATTCTATAACCTTCTGATTATTACAAAATCTGATTCCTTTATTAAATTTTAGAATTGCCGCACGTCACTCTAAATCAAAACATCAAAATTATGTCATTTTATTATTTATAGCGTACAAAGTTTTTAAAGCCCCGAACATTTTATTTGACGGCACAAAAAAACAACGATATATACAGAATTTTTATTTATCAATCACTTCAGCTCTAAAGAACTTATAATTGAAATTTAAAAGGGTAAAAAAATTAGTATAATAGGCTAGCGATCAAACCGATATCCTAAGCAGGTGTTAAAATAGAACAAAATGCATTAAAACGTCGATACTGTAAGAATAAAAGATAAAAGAAATTGGAAAGTGTACATCCCCCCCCCATCTTAGAGGGGGTGGAAGGATATCTAAGAATTCATAGAACCACTTACGAAAAAGTATGAATAGTCACAAGCTATGGAATTCTCAGCCACCCCTCTTCTAGATATTCCTTCTGCCCAACGTTTCTTTCAAAGAATAATCTTAACACTCTCCGTCCCACCCCCAACTATTCTCCTTTTTCCGAACACATCAGAATATACGTACACCCCTAGTGGGAGGTGGGAGAAATATGTATAAAGATTTAAGGGGGGGACCAGACCCTTAAAAGGTTCTTTGTCCGCGTTTGAAAGGGCCTTCACACGTTAGGCAAGGCTGGGGTGCTTCGCTGATAGTTGCAGACGATGACGCAAGGTGGTTGCGAGGGAGAGGGTACAGCCATTAAATTTCTTGCACCCCCTTCCTTCTTTTCTACATCACATCTCATCTCTTTTCCCTTTTCTTATTTTGCCTGGGTATCAAAGACAATTTTTTTTCTTTCGAATATATATATTTTTTCTTTTTCTCGTATTCTGATATGCAACGTTTTTGTTAAAGGTTTGGCGAGAAAAAAAAAAGTAAAGTGATGCGATTGATAGGGGAAAAAAAAAGAAGGAAAAATACATATCAGAAAACAAGAAACGATGCATAGATATTTCGGATGAAAAGAATTTTTGCATACATGTATTTGATTTTTTTCCCCTTTTAGGTGAGGGGAAAAAAGATATTTGGCGAAATAAGAACGATTTTGATTACTATGATTCGTGGCGAGAAATAAATAGCGGGAATCCATCGTGCATATTTCACGCCATTGTGCAGCTAGCAGATATATCTTTTCATTCATTCGGAAACAAATTTCAGTACAATTCAATTCTATAAATCATTAAATATCCACATATTTATGATACAAAGTTTGAAAAAATAGAATTTCATTGCAATTTAAGGATTTCAGAATATTTTCCTTTCTTCTTTAATGAAATATATACATAGATAACGTATTTTAACATTATATTTCAATAAATTCGAACACAAAATTTGAAAAATCTCCACGTTTCAGACTTTATGTTTAACTAAACAATGTTTATGAATAATTTCTATCAACATATGATTAGGATAATACAAGATGTTTCAGTTAAATGAATGAAAATTTATATGGGAACTTTGTACCAAACTTTTAAATTTCTATCAATTTTTGAACGAAATCCAACCACAGGAAATTTATATTTCCACTTGTTCAAATACGAGGAACATACGATACAGAAGAAACATAAGATTAAAAATCTAATGTAGAATATAATATCATTTTAGTGAACCGCCTAATGAAATTTGAACGAATACCGTTAAAAATAGAGCGTCTAACCGTCTTTACTTTAGCAAATATGTGACAACAATAAATCAAAAAGTAGCACTTAGATAAATACAATTTACCATGTTTAATTTTTTATTAAATTCTTTCAGTTAAACTAATGAAAATTTATATGTGATTCTTATGCCAAACATTTAAATTTCTTTGAATTTTTGAATGAAACCCAACCATAGTAAATATATATGTCTACTTGTTCAAATACAAGGAACACACGATACAGAAGAAACACAAGATTAAAAATCTTATGTAGAATATAATATCATTTTAATGTACATTTGTATAAAAGTTGAACCAATATCGTCAAAAATAGAAAGTCTAACCGCCTGTGCTTTATTATATAGGTGACAACAGTAACTGAAAAAAGCAATTCTCAGATAAATACAACTGCCATGTTTATATTTTAATAAAATATTTTATATAAAATTTTAACACCTGGAGAGTAGATTTCGACATTGAACATTAACCCCTTAACTAGTTTTTTTTTTCTGGCCAATAAGATGACTCCTTCTATTTTAGGAATATTTTCTTATTTTGTTTCAAATGGAAATCCATTGAATACATGATCTATCTATGTATTTGAAGTAATTTTCATATTGAATTATAATCATTATGAGTGGTTTATTTTTAGCTTACAACTATCAAAATTCAATAAATCGATGCACGTTCGGCATACGGGCAAACTTGTTAAGGGGTTAACTTTCGGCATTATTTTTATAAATATATGTTTAAATATTGAACACTCCCAGTTTATATTTATATGTATTTTTAACTTCGAATGCACAGATTATTAATCAATTCATTTTAAATCAAATCCTCCAAAGAGTTGACCATATGTTTTTCTATGAAAGAATCTAAACCATGTAATGACGATACAATACTTACAAATACAAAGATTCAGATTTAAAAAATCTTGCTATAACTAGTATAATTTTAGTTCTATGTAAAAATTTTGTTTCAATAGTTTTACAAAAATATTGAAAATTTATATGGGGTTTTCATTAATATACTACCAAAAAGAATCTCTCATGAGAAGAAATAAAAATCTTCCTAAGGTCAGCTATCCAAGGCCAAGCATTTTATACTTGAGAAGATATAATCTCTAATTATTAACTCTTTTAACAATAATATCAAGAGATTAAATTTCTAGTAAGTAAAGATATAGGCAAAAAATTTGCGAAATGCACAACACAATAGATAGAATGGTGTAAGATCTTTAAAATAAGTTTAAACGTCTATTAAAATTTGAAGTTAAAAATGAATTAACTGAGCAATTTCTAATTTTTTAATACATTTTATAAAGGCGAACCATTTTATCCTCACAGGTGTCTAATAAGTGATTATATTCAAAGTACAATTAACCACTTAACTGGTTTGTCCCTATACTGTACGTGCATCGATTTATCGAATTTTGATAGTTGTAAACAAAAAAATAAACCGTTCATAGCGATTATAATTCAATAGTAAAATGACTTTGAATACGTAGATAAGCCAAGTATTCCATGGATTTCCATTTGAATCAAAATAAGAAAATATTTCCAAAATAGAAGGTGTCACCTTATTAGTTAGCAAAGAAAATAAACCAGTTAAAAGGTTAATAGAAAAGTATTGATATTTCATTTTCAAAATACTTCGAAAATATTTTTCTGTAATTCACTTCCAAACTCTTGGTGTTTATTCAAATAAAAAAGTTGCAAAATATATTATTTCTGTCGCAAAGATATTTTATATTAAAATACACATGTAATATTTAGTGAGAATTTCAATATTTCAACAACTCCTATTCTTTAACCTACATACAATGTATAATAGCAGGAGCAAAACAAAATCACACACAAAACAACCAGTAAAAGAATATTTAGATTTTAATACTTTTTTCCTACCTCAAACTGAATATTAATTAGGATTTTATTTCAAAATACTCTGATGAAAAAAAATCCTTCGTTTTACGAGGTCAAATTCAAAAAGCTGAAACTTCTCATACAACAAAAGAAATATTTCCATTTTAATGGCAAATAACAAAAAGATAAAATACATATTTCATTTCTGAGAAAAAACTTTTTTATCGCTTGATGCAAAATCTGACGCCTGAAAATAATGGGCACAATACAACTTGGGTCAAAAAATATCTCCTTCTTTTGTAGATAGGGACGAGCAATAGTAACCACGTGGCGTTTGGTTGCTAGGCAACACTTACCTAAGATGGAACCCTCTTGATAGACATGTCCCCATCAAGAGCTTTAATAGTGGTTGTTCTTTTGATGATAAAAACCACAGATTGATCGAGGGACAGTCGCCGGGAGGAGAAGATTCAGGTTTGCTTTGGCGACAGTTGGTGGAACCTTCATTATTGTTTTGTATTTTTCTCATGTTCGTTGATAATTATTTTTATGATGGTTAGAGTTTGATGTTTGAGAGTTTCTTGAGTCTAAATGTTAACATGATGGCAGTTATATCTATCTGTGAGTGTGCATTTAAGTGAATGTTATAAATCTAAAAATCTAGATCAGGGGTTCTCAAAAGGTGGGTCGCGATCCCTAGGGGGGGGGTCGCGAGGTGTGGAAGAAAAGTTTAAAGAAAATTAATTTATTACTGTAGTTTTCATTACAAAAAAAGAGTTCACATAAAGCTTTCAATAGACATACAAGTTGGTTTTTGTGTTATGTTAGTTAATAAGATACATGAGTTTGTTTGGAATTAACCAATTCTTTAATGTCTGGAATGAGCTTTGTAACACACAAAACAATGTCATTTTCCAGTGTTAAACGATTTCTTGATTTTTTTTTTAAAATGATATTTATGGAGAATTCTTGTTCATAGCTGCAATGTGTAAAAATAGCATCAAAGTTTTTAATGCTGTTGTGGACAGTTCTGTGTATTCCTTTTTAATACGTATCCAAAATTTGTCTAAATAAACTTTCTTAAAAGTCACTTTAGCTGACTGATCACTTGAAAACTCTCTCAGCTGATCATGATGACGGACACTCACTGAACGGATTGACTATCCACACAACCCCACTCATAACCTTAACTGTAATGTAATCTGTAAACTGTTCAATCAAGGTTTCGAGATGAGATGATACTAGTAAGGAGAAAGATGAAATGTCAAGGGATGTGGCGCCAATACCCTACACATACTCTACGACCCTTGAGTGCGTGTAAAATTTTCAAAATCTCTGTCTAAACTTTAGACAGAGTTAAAACTTGGGGGGAGGGGGGTGGTCCAAAATAGTTAGTCTAAAAAGGGGGTCGCAATGTCTAAAAGTTTGAGAACCCCTGATCTAGATGAACTAAATGTGGCATAAATCAAAATTAATCATCGTTATTAAATTTTCGATAGAATCTTTCAATTTCAAGAAGAATACACATAGGATATTTTTAGTTCAACGAGATTACTATGGGAATGCGTGATAAAGTAATTTTAGCATAGATTTTGTAATTTTTTATTAATTAAAACATCATATACATATTATGTTTTTAATTTATGAAAAATTATATGCATATCTACACAAATACCAACATCAAAAAATACCTCACAGGGCATTTGACTATTTAAAATGAGATTCTAAAACATGTGTGACAGTCAGATAAATCACCTGAATTATAAATAGATTGTATTATTATTTTATTAATTCTTATAATTTAAGATGTTGAAAATTATTTTTCTTCTCTTTATATTTTTCAAAGCATCCAAGATATTAGTGGTTTGACAAATCGCAGTTGGTACATAATCCATTTAGAATTTTCATCATCTAAAGTGATATTGTAGTGGAACAATATATTCCGTAAATGCGGGACTGCCTTCCAGCCTTGCCGCCTCGTGGTGGCTAAAAAGAGAACTCCCTCCAGAGCGAGTCGGACTTTTCTCGAGTAAACAGCTAGATTTATCTTGTCCCATTAATACGCTTCGTAACTTTAAATGTTTAATTGCTTGTCTTTGTTTATTTGTAACTAGCCGCCTTTGGCGACCAGTCGGTTCGCCAGTATTAATGCTCGCTAAAATTTTCATATAATATTTCATGTAGCTGTGTCTCATAACAGGTTTCTCAACAAAATATTTTTAAACCAAACAAATTTTGATAATCATATAATTCATTTATAGTATTATTTTCTTCATATGTTCTGTTCATTGTACTACTCATCTTTCTCTTTCTATCCGAGCAATGATTGTCCCGGGATTGATATTTTACTTAAATGTTTGGAGGGAAAGGTCTAAAATTCTACGTTTTTATAGAATAAAAAGATTTTAATTTTCATAAAGGTAAACACACTAAACAAATAAAGACGCAATTGGTTTTCAAGAGATGCGAAAGTTTAAATACAGCTTGGAAAATGCTGCGCACAAAGGAAATAATGGTGACACACACACACACACACACTTCTTTTCTTTTTTTTCTATCCTTTTTTCTTCACTACTTTTCTTTTTACAAACCTTTTTTTCCCCTTAGTTATTTTTTTATCTTCCCTGCCCAGGCCTTATTTTGAGCAGGTATAGATTAAATATTCATACCGACTAATAATAAAAGCAACTATTTTCTTTCTTTTTTAAACATCCCGTTATCTATGAATGAAAACCAACTGACTTCACGCATTTCTTTCTAAACAAATCATAATTTATTACTTCCTGCTATCTAACTCGGTGTGGGGGAAGGAAATGAAGATTTTTGGCGGGAAAGTAAGAAAAGTGTCGTTTTAACTATTTTTCACACAGTTTTTTTAATTTTTTCTCTCCATAAGAACCATCCCCGTGTCTTAACGAAAATATTTTTTAAAAAATTAGTCGAATCGGTCGAGCCGTTCTCCAGTTTTGCGCTTAGCAACGCATTTCGAGATGCATTTTTATTAATATAGATAGATGTAAAACTGTCTATGTTCATTAAATGTTTGAAATTAAAATTGCCCCGAGATTTATTCTTTTTAAGTGCTCAGACAGTAACCATTATAATAGGCTTTAATTAGAATTTGTTGTAACTTAACCGTTTTAGAAACAGTTATCAACATTTATTGAACCGCACAATGAAAATAATCCATCATTTTTGCATTTTAAAACCCGAATTTGGAGCATATCCTTTTCAGTATTTTAATCCTTTGCGGTCCGATGTCGAGTGTGACTCGACATTCAAAACTGGGCATCCTTTTGACGTTTTATTTATTTATTTTTCAAATTTAATCTTTAAAACCGCTTACATAATGGTTAAGAGATGTAGATTAATTTCTTTAAAGAAATTCGATTTAAAAGAATTATATATATTTATATTTCATAGCAATAAACAAATCTTTGTATTAGGTGAATAATTTTGCATCTGTTTATTTTTCGAAGTGGAAAGGATTAACCCTCTAAGGGGTAGATTTTTAATTAGTAAATTTGGACCGTTGAAATCAATTAATTATTTCAACTTGAACATCATCATACTCAAACTGTATATCTGACGATTTCTTCTTATAAATTGTTTTACAATTAGAATTTTCATACACTATACGTTTTTGTATCTTGAAACGATCACTTTGAGACGATTCTATCTCACTGAGGGGTGTTGATTAATGATCGCAGAAGGATGTACGGATTTCTGGGATTACTGTATTTTTAAAAACAAACTTCTTTTCCTTTGATTCCTATTTTGACGAAATAAAGCTATCTTAATGCATGCAAAAAAGTATGGATGTTTTCAAAATCCGTTGGCAAACTATAGTACAGTGTGTTCATTAATTATTGTTGGGGTTTCCATACCTCTTAACTTTCGAATAAAAAATATTTTGCAAAAATTGATTACGTATTAGTCAATTACAACTTTAAGAATTTTACGTGACAACAATGCAATTTTGGAGCATTTGCAGTATGGGTAATTATGACGTCATAAATAACAAAGGCAACCGTTCAAGAAAAAGCAAAGTGTGTATTGTGGTTTTCCAAAACTAAATCAGTCATAACTACTCAATGCCACTTCAGGACCACGTACAAAAAACATCCTCCTTCGGATAATTCTATCAGACGCTGGTTAATCCAATTTCAGGAAACTGGTAGCGTTCTACACCGAAAGGGAGCGGGAAGACCGAGCACTTCGCAGGAAAATGCTGATCACATCCAAGAAACGTTGTCCTCGTAGAACGCGAAAATCAACGAGACAATCATCTGTGCAGTTACATATGCTGCATACGACGATATGGAACTGTCTCCGTAACCACCTTCAGCTGAATGCCTACAGAGTGAAAATTGTACAAGCTTTAATATAAGCTTTTTGTGCACTTTAATATCATTAATAAAATTCTTTGATTTGTAATTTACGAATACATAATCGGTTTTTAAGAAATATTTTTTATTCGAAAATTATGAGGTACGGAAATCCCGACAATAATTAGTGAACACCCTATGTATTAACTTCCATACCTTAATTTTTAACTATTAATGAATTAATACTTACTGAAGTTAAAATTTTTAAAAAATCAGCAGTGATGAAATAAAGGTCAAGTTTTTCCCAGCCTAGTCTGATGTGTCTTCGACGTTTAATCAATCAAAAGAGACAGAAAGCATAGACTGATGAGATGGGGGGGGGGTTGAAAAGGGTGGGAAGTAGCGATCGAGATAGAGCACGAAATTCGAGGGTGCTTACAGTTGCAGCGAGTGGGAAAATATGAGGAACTTGACGTTTCGCAGACGATCATCCCCCTCATGAGCAGACGATACGGCAGCTATCTCATTACTCATAAACGTGATTTCATATGGAAGGCACACACATGTATTATGGAAAAGGTGTGCTTTTGTCTGAGGGGTACCGGCCGGATTTCCATAACACTGCACCAGACAGACGCACTTGTTTGCGGATAGAAAGCAGAGAGGGTGTAATATGAGATATTGGATGATATCGTGGTTAAAGTATATGGAAATAGTGCGTAGAGAAAGAATTCATATACAGGGTATTCATTAATTATTATCGGGATTTCCGTACCTCATAACTTTCGAATAAAAAAATATTTCACTGAAACCGATTACGCATTTGTAAATTATAACTCAAAGAATTTTATTAATGATATCAAAGTGAACAAAAAGCTTATTAAACGCTTATATTAAAACTTGCACAATTTGCACTTTGTAGGCATTTAGCTGAAGGTGGTTATGGAGAACGTTCCATATTGTCGCATGCGGCATATGTAACTGCGCAGCTGATTTTCTCATTAATTTTCGTGGATTACGAGTAAACGTTTCTTGGATGCGATCAACATTTTCTTGCGAAGTGCTCGGTCTTCCCTCTCCCTTTCGGAGTAGAACGCTACCAATTTCCTGAAATTGTGTTAACCAGCGTCTAATAGAGTTATCCGAAGGAGGAACTTTCATCTAAGTGGTCCTGAAGTGACTTTGAGTAGTTATGACTGATTTAGTCTCGGAAAACCACAATACACTCATTGCTTTTTCTTGCACGGTTGACATTTTTATTTATGACGTCACAATTACCCTGAATGGAAATGCGCTACGATTGCATTGTTGTCACGTAATATTCTTTGAGTTGAAATTTACGAATACGTAATCAGTTTTTGCGAAATGTTTTTTATTCGAAAGTTATGAGGTAGGGAAACTCCAACAATAATTAATGAAGACCCTGTATAATATGATTTGTATAGGATTAACATGCCGTCTAACAAAACAGGTTTAAAGAAGTCCAACAATCAAAAATTATCTTGTGATGCAATCAGTGTGTTAAATCAAATAAGAGTTTTGATATGATAAAATGTACGAATATTAGCTCTAGATTCTGGCATGGCATAAGAGTGATACAAAAAAAAAAAAAAAAAAACGTTCAAAACATTCGACATAGAACCACCGAATTCGGCGCATAATTATTGTTTGACCATTAGAAACTTAATATAAATTTTCTTCAAATTTTTAATTTAATAAAAATCAACGAACTTAAATGTTTTCCCTCAATACCTGTAGAGTGTAATATTGTACAATTTATTTGAATCATCTTAAAGTTAAAAAAAAAACTTTGCAATGACAAATTCAATTTTATTTAATTTCATCTTCTGCTTTAAATTTTAAGCACAATTTTTTAGCAAAGCTTTGCATTTTTATTACTACTTGTAAAGAATACGCAAAAGAATGATAATGGGTATTACAATACCTTTCATAGGACTAAATAGGAGCAAAATTTTATTTTGCTCCTATTTTAGGCTTATCTTTAACTAACATTTTTTAGGTTTAAGTTTATCTTTAACTAACAAAATTTTAGGTTTATCTTTAATTAACATTTTTCTGGATGCTATTAAAATAATTTTTAACCGGTTATTTATTAATAAGTTGTTTTATGTAAAAATACTTTTGGAAAAACTGATTCAATTGAATCAAATGAAAGCAAAACGAACAAATAAAACAAAGTTTTATCATTATTAGATGTTCAAACTATCTATTCGAATCTTTATCTTTCTTGTACATGCTGTTTAACCCTTTATCTACTGAAGGTACCTATAAGTACCATTTAAATATAGATTATATTTTCATAATATGACTATTTTTGCCTATTGTATTCCAAAAAACATGGAGAATATAACCCAAATAGCAAGAAGTCAACCCTTTGCGGTCCGATGCCGAGTGTGACTCAAAATTCAAGACTGTGCATCATTTTGACGTTTTATTTGTTTATTTTTCACATTTAATTGTTAAAAACGCCTACATAATGGTTAAGAGATGTAGGGTAATTTTTCAAAGAAATTCGACTTAAAAGAATTATATATATTTATTTTTCATAGCAATAAACAAAGCTTTGTATAAGGTGAATAATTTTGCATCTAATTATTTTTCGAACTTCAAAGGGCTAATATAAGCTAAAAGTAGTAACGAAAAATATTTAATTAACAATTAAATTAATTAAGATATTTCTATTCATTAAAATTTTTCTCTTGGGTTTTCTGGGATTATTCGGTAAGGGAACTTAACTAATGGTGCAAAAATAAAGTTGGAAAATTGATAGCAATATAAATAAGTAGATAGAGGTTTAAATTAATTTTTGAAATAATGTTTAATATTAGTACAACTAAATACCTTATTTAATCGGAGTAGACTTTTGCAGACGAAAATTTGTTCTATTTTGTATATTGAAAGCAATAAATTTATAGATTCTTTGCTTAAATAATCAAAAATATTTTAGAAGATACAATACTAGTTCATAATAATTTCAAGAGCTTGTATTAAAACTCATTAATCTATTCGTGCTAACACGAGCAAACCAGTTTCGTAATAAAAGCTGCAAACCAATTTGCGGCATCGGAAATTTGCCTAAAATTAAAATTAATTTTTATTACAACTAAATATTGTATTGAATCAAAGTAGACTTTTGCAGGCGAAAATTTGTTCTATTTTGTATATTGAAAACAACAAATCAATAGATTCTTTGCTTTAAAAATCAAAAATAATTTAGAAGATTCAATACGAGTGCATAATAATTTCAAGAGCTTGTATTAAAACTCATTAATCTATTCGCACTACCATGAACAAACCAGTTTCGTAATAAAAGCTGCAAACCAATTTTGCGGCATCGGAAATTTGCCTAAACAGCAGCAACTGAATCACTATTCCATCTTGCAGCGTCCATCCCATTGTGGTGATCATGTATCCTGAACCGTACTACAATTCCAACAACTCCCTTTACAATGCAATCATACCAGTACTCCATAATCCTTACCCTAGTACGATTCACTTTACTATCACCCTATTCTCCCTGCCTTTAACTCTCTTAGAGTTTCGAATTCACTAATCAAGCTACTTACTGCATTCGAATTGTATAACGCATCGCGGAATGTTCCTGCAATGTGTTATAATTACTATTGACTCTGATTCCAGCTCTATAACCGGATATTCACCGTTATAACTCCGACTCTCCAATATTCATTTCATTTGGCAATCTCGAATTATTAATAAGAGGGTCTGCTACGCACTGAGAGAGAGAGGGAGGACGGCACAGATCAAAGAGATTATGTTAATGCGAATGCTGAGAGTCGATTTCCATAATTCGGAAGATATAATTTGAATCCATAGGGTTTCATATTAAGACAACGCTAAGGTTCTCCCTTCCTTCTAAGATTGGTTAATGGTGAAGGCGCAATTTTTACTGTCTAATATTGTGAAAACGGGGAAGCGCCTATTTTAAGGTGCTGTTGGCGCATCTAAAATGCAAATAATGTTCTTTGGCAATCTAGAGGCAAACTTTCTTTTAGCTCGCGCGATATTAATGGAGAGATTGAGGGAAGGTTTATATTCATATTTCTGCCTTGCCGAGATTGAGTTAGTGCAAGAAACAAATGAGGAATTGCGTATAAGCTAATGGCATCTTTTGTGGCGTGTTTCCCAGTTTTCCCATAATGCATCTCGGTTGGCTAAGTAGTGTTGGTGGTAGTAGACGGTGGGCTCTTGGCGGCTGGTTTATCTAAAATCCATTATCATCGATTTTCTTATTTAGTTTCTTAACGATCGAGGTTATTGCATATTTTTGATTTAATGAACAGGAACCCATCAGGGGAGTAGTGTTACAAAATACTGAAATTGGAAGAAAATATTTTTTGATAAGGTTTGAAATGAATGTAATGCGGGAAATGGATTGAAATGGGAGAGTCATGTTAATTATGCAAGGGAATTTCATCGCCAAAATACGATTTCTGTCGCAATTTAAAATAATATTTTATAATTAAATCATGCAATATTTCGACCATCTTGTTTTAGTTAATTGATTTACATTTTTTCTTAAAAGATATTAGAGGTATTTTCATCAAACTAATTCAAGGATTACTTATTTATTTCTTTCTATTTTTATTCGATTATTTATTTCACGGTGTTTTGAAAAGTACAATCACAATATAAACTGCTTCATGTTGCCAGTTAAGTTTATTAATTTATATTTATCTGTGGTACATATTGTAACCCTTTGATTCCAATCGGGGGTTTTGGTGAGGCGGGGCCAAATATGGTTTATCTACGTCAATAAATAGCAATAACCAACCAACCAACTATCCAAACAGTTTTTCAATTATATTTTAAGGATCAGTTTCTAAACTAATTCGCTTTCAGCTTAGTTCATCAGAGAAATTCTTAGTTAAAAAAAATTGATTTGCTAATTGAAATTGTATTATTAGCAATACGAAATTAAAAACTTATCAAAACTGAAAAGAAACTCGCAAGAGAAAGGAAAAAGAATAATTAAATAAGGACATAAAAAATATTTAAGGTTTTTGAGTTAACAATTCGACAGCTGTGCAGCTACATTAAATTGTATTATTCAGACAATAACTTAGGATATTATTTTCCAAATTTTATTCCATCTGTTTTTAAGTTTGGAGGAAAATATCAAAATCGGACAGCCTCAATTGGTCAAACGGCCGTTTACAGAAAAA
>JAOUZG010016644.1:10733251-10757859 GCA_026289955.1 Argiope argentata | reverse complement strand
TTTTCTTGACCGAGTAATTTGGAAAAACTAGAAATTCTAAACTAAGTTTTAAAAAAATTAAATTTGGAGCAAAACAAAGTAATTTCAATTTTGCCAGCAATCTTTTCTAGAAAATAACTTTCTTTAATTCGACAAATACTTAATCGTTAAATTACACAAAAAGATTAGAAAATCGTTTTAAATTGAAGTCCATACAACTTCTATTTTCTTGACCGAGTTATTTGCAAAAACTAGAAATTCTAAACTAAGTAAAAAAATTAAATTTGGAGCAAAACAAAATAATTTCAATTTTACCAGAAATATTTTCTAGAAAATAATTTTGTCTAATTCGACGAATAATTAATCGTTAAATTACACAAAGAGCTTAGAAAATCGTTTTAAATTTAAGTCCATAGAACTTCTATTTTATTGACCGCGTAATCTGAGAACGCTAGAAATTCTAAACTAAGTTTGAAACAAAACAAAGTAATTTCAATTTTACCAACAATCTTTTCTAGAAAATAACTTTCCTTAATTCGACGAATACTTAATCGTTAAATTACACAAAGAGCTTAGAAAATCGTTTTAAATTTAACTCCATACAACTTCTATTTTATTGACCACGTAATTTACGAAAATTACAAATTCAGGGCTTTGAAATGAAATAAATAAACAAAAATAAGACAGTTTAAATTTTATCAACTCTCTTTACTACAAGACAACTTTCTTAAATTCTATAAACACTTCCACGGCTCGCCATATATTCACAAGCATCATCGCTGTACATTCTCAACATCTTCACTTCATTTCATCTTAAATCTCACTTCCAATTCGCATTGAGACTTTACCTGGGCTCATTCATTACAATTCACAGCAAAACTCCCTTGTCATCCCCCTAACTCCTTGGCGAACCCTCTCCAGTGTTGGGGTGTACCAAAACAGCTCTCGCCAGAAGACATTATCTGCAACCGTAACCTAGCTCGATAATAATTACCGTGGATTTCCAGGCTAAATGTGGCGGAACGCTTTTGCCTCTAAGTTCGAGTTTAGAGTTCGTCTGCAATTTACGGTTACTTCGCACCCTGAGAATTAATTCTAACATTTCGGACCGGTACGGTTGCAGCGCAAAGCCTCATAACCGGCTCGGCAGAGTCGTATTTTTAAAATGCTGGTGTTGTCCAAAATTGGATTCCGACGGATTATGGTGGAGGTTTGTGGTGCTGTCATACGTCAGGAATTAGTTTGTTTTGGAACATCCTGTGTTGCGCGGAATAATGCCGGCGATGGGCCTAATCGTCTACGTTTTGGTGTGTTAAATTGGAGAAGAGGATTTTAAATGGCGGAATTTATTATTTCACCAGATGAAGGTTAGAGTTTTGGATGTTAGTTTGTTAAGCAGGGAGTGCCCCGATGGTATTATGCGGTTAAGAATAGATTGTTAAGTAAAGGGATATTATGGTTGTTTAGTTTTGCCAAATTAGAAAGTTTATAGAAATTAGAAAAGAGTTATATAAGAGGATTAATATGCACAAATGCAATCCTCTGTAAAACACGGATGATTTTGTTCTGAATACTCTCACTTTTTATCGTCTTATCTGAAATATTCTTATCTGATCTGATAAGTTCAGAGTTTGATTTAATGTTTTATCAAATTTCTACCGTATATTTAAATACCTAATGTTTTAGAAAAGGATATTAATTTTCATAAACAAATATTAGCAAAAGTAATTTTAAGTTTTTTCTTATCCCCCACTAAAAAATTCATCTTTTAAATAAAATTCAATCTGAATTTTTAATGTATTCAATTATAATTACTTTTGCCTCAGAGGAGACAATGCTATCATTAAGGAGCGTAAATCCATGCAGAAATAACTAGTGCTCTTATTTTCAGTAAACTTTCGCCTCTAACTTTTTTAAAAACATCTTTCTTTCATTCTTTCTTAAACATCTTTTAAAACGTTTTTAAATTGGAATGAATTTTAAAAAAATATCTGGACTTTGAAAAAATCTGAAATATATTTTTGGTATATTTCTTTTTATAATTTTTGAGAATGATATTAGTTTTCTTTATCATTTTATTTAATCTATCTGTATAGAATTTTGAATTTTTATTTAATAATAAGAATATAAATGTGAATATAAAAATATAAACTTTTTCAGATTATCTAGCTGTTTTTACCAACCAAAACTTTATGTCAGTTAATTAAGATAGGTACATAACTAGATTTCATACATATATCATACATACATCATACATATATATGTGTGTGTATTTATATATATATATATACACACCCACATACACATATATGTATATGTATATCTATGCGTTCGTGGTTTTTTAAATATTTATTATTATTTTTTAAATTTGATTTCAAACTTTTTCTTAAATATTCTAGGAAATTTGAACTGAAAAAATTAAGAGAGAAATATCTTAAGTCTGTAGAGCTTTTAAAACCCTTAAATGATAGATATACCGCCTATCCTGAATCCCTATTCTAGTTCACCACAGAATAAATTCAAGAATAGACTGCGCTCTATTGTGAAACTCCTTAGGAAAGGCGATAATATATCAATATAATTGTGAATAATAGATTATATTGATTAAAAATGAGAGTAGACCGTCGACGCCAACGGTTTCATAACTCATTGGTGACGAATTCAAATTTGGCTATAAACCGTCGAAGCCAATGAAACCAATAAAATGGTGAACGACAGTCAATGTTTGAATTTTTTTTTAAATAACGGTGATTTTGGAACTCATTGGCTACACTTTCAAATTTGGCGATAAAGATCGACGGTCTAATACGTAAATACCAAAATGAG
Organism: Argiope argentata; assembly: GCA_026289955.1. Lineage (NCBI taxonomy): Eukaryota > Metazoa > Arthropoda > Arachnida > Araneae > Araneidae > Argiope > Argiope argentata. The sequence continues at coordinate 10,755,054 of JAOUZG010016644.1, read as the reverse complement.
TTTCGACCGGGGAACATCTTGAGTTTGTGTATGAGAGATTGTCGAATACCTAATCAAGTTATCAATTCCCCAGTGGGAATAACAATTTCTTATGGAGCTAAGTTACCTCCATTTTTCTGATGGAACTTACTTCCTATTAAAGTATTTCATCATTAATACGTAAACACAAGTCCTTGAAGTCCCAACAAATTTTTCTGCAATCATGTGGCAATGAAAATAATTCAATTTCAGATATGCTATGGCAAGGTGAGGATAATAGCAGTACGGCTGTAATATGCTATTGAAAAGGAGCAATATTAATTCGCACTCATGTGAGAATCACACCACCATGCTCACTTTTTCTGACTCAACATTCTTCTTGCTGCTTTTTGACACTCTTCCGCCAGTTAGGCGTAGAAGCTTGGAGAATGTGATGATTGTTCAAGTGTAATGTTCGTCGTAGGTAGGAATGCTATAATTAATCCAGAATACCATGCACAAAAGCATAATAATCAAAGTCTGAAGTTAAAATCTGCTGAAAAAATTTCCCTATAAACGATTCGCCAGCAATGCCTATGCTTTTCTCTTCTTTACTGTGTTATTTGAAATATAGAACATCTTTAAAATTATAAGATTGGTCATTACCAGCATCTTCATTTCCGAGGATACAAATATAAGGTGTTGAACAATTGCAAAATCAGAAAATAAATATTATATTATTGTTATAAATAATAATAACCCACCTCTCATTATATATTAAAAAACTCTGGCATACAAATCCAGAATTAACATCTTCACTCCATAGTCGCAACCGCAATATATCGATTCGGCGTTCCTTCTTAAACCCCCTGCTATATATCAAACACCAATTTTTGCTTTTTCTTGTCAGAACAGGTTTTGCTTTATTTTTATACCTCATACCAAAAGATTTTTATTGCATGCATGAATGATCTCCACCACACAATGAGGCCTGTGCGTGACCATCCTTTTTTTTTTCTGTCTGCTCATCTGACAAGACGGCAAAGAACAACCTCGAACGGGCAGTAGGCATTCCTTGGGCCGATATATCGATTTGGGGCTAAACAGCCTGCAGTAATTGAGAAGACCCACACACCCGTCCTTCGGCCAACCCCCTACCCGACCCCCCAGGCACAATGCACAAGGGATATGCTTCCGATAAAGGAATCTCACGCAGTTGGGATTCTCTCTTTTACTTGTGTTCTTTTCACCTAGTCCATCCCTTCCTCCACCCTTATTCTCTCTTCGGATTCTTTTGTTGCCATCGGAGTTGTGACCTTCTTTTGTTTCTAAAACATGGGGGAAGACGGACTGTTGAATTGACCCTTCACGGGATTCGTTTTATATTTTGCTCCCGTCGTTCTTGATGGAAAAAAATTGAATTGATAAAAGTTTAATAAAAAAAAATTACGTAGAGTGGGAGTGATATATGTTGTTCTACAAAAGCTCATTTTCAGAGGTTGGAAACGAGCCGCTTGGATAGACTTTTACAGAATTGTTGCTTATAGGAATAAAAAATAAGTGTCCTTTTTTAAAAAAAAGACGCTTAACAAATCTTATTTTATACCGTTGTGGAATATTAAAGGACTCATGAAAATATATGTTGTTTCTTCAAATATAAAGTATGCTTAAAAGGGAAATGGTGATATCCAAAGAATATTTTAAATAAAGTCCATGTATCATGTGTAAAGCAGCAAATATAACTTTGATATTGATGCACTGATCCTCGGCATCCCTTCTTCATAATCAGAAAGCGAATAGATGGCTTCTGTTCGAAAACCCCCTACTTTGATGACGGATTCAATGTCTTCCTAGTGACCTATGTTTTTAATATTTTAGATTACCCTGCAAAGTCAGAATTCTCTTAAATATTTTTACGATATCCTTCGATATTCAGAATATCGAACAATCTAGAGGAGTATCGAGCAACATCTAGCTATAACATTTTCTTATATGACAGCTGCATTACGTAACATATAGATTGTACGGAAGATATTTGAGAATTTAGCATTAAAGTTTTATTCGCAAAATCGGTTCATTTTTTTTCTTTACTTATGTAATATCATCTTATAATATACTTCGTCTTTTTTTAAAAAATGTAAAATTATTGAACATATAATTTTCAGACGATTCACAAGAGGAAATGGAGATGTATCAAAATTTTGAGGTTTATTATTTATTTATATATTTATTTATTTTTGCTTATGTAATATCCTCTCATAATATACTTCGTCTATTTAAAAAATGAAAAATTATTTCATATATATTTTTCATGCGATTCACAAAAGGAAACGTGGAGATTTATCAAAATTTTGAGATTTAATTTATTTTTCTTTGATTATGTAATATCATCTCATAATATGCTTTGTCAATTAAAAAAAAGGAAAAGCTATTCCTCATATTTTTTTCAGACGATTCGCAAAAGGAAACGTGGAGACTTATCAAAATTTTGAGGCTTAATTTATTTTTCTTTGATTATGTAATATCATCTCATAATATACTTCGTCTATAAAGAAATGAAAAAGAAAAAAAGAAAATGGAGAATTTTTCTGCAATCAAAAACTTGTTTAAAACTTGGGATTGGGACGAAAAAAGAGAAACACATGCTCTTTTTTCCACATTTGTTTTCAATTCCCACATATTCTTTTAATATTATATGAGTAATAGCATAACGATTTAACAAAAAAAATATTTTTAGCTATAAATAATATTTTAAAAATAAATATAAAAAAATTCAGATATTCAAAAATTCAAATATTCAAAAATTCGAAATTTAAATTTTTCAAAATAATATTTTTAGGTATATCTTTACACTAAATAAGTAATATTATAATAATAAAATAAAGTAATATGGTTTTAAAATATTTAAGACCATTCAATATATCTGAAATAAATTTAGATATAAATGTCTTTAAAAAAATTAATTATATTTAGAAAAATTTTCTTTTTAATTAGATTCATGAGAACATGCCGACTTCAAAATCAATTTATATAGGGAAAAAATAATGGGTAAAAATAAAAATAAATTATATGTAAGATTTTGAGAGTTTCAAAAAAAATTAAAAATAATATATTTTTACATTTTTTAAAAAGCTTGTTTACATGCTTATATTTTAATAATTATGTATAAAAATTACATAATTATTAAAATACATAATTATATTTACTCTCGCAAAAGGGTAATAATTCGCAAAAGGGCTTGATAGAATTCAACGCCTCCAAAATTTGCTACTAAATGGTGAAGGGAGGAAATTTTGTCGTGAAAAATATTATTAAATCGATGCTTTCCTTTAATACTACATAACTATTCAAGAGATGGAAAGAAAAAAGCCCCTATAAATTGGCTATTTGAAATACTTTTATTTGCTACAAGATAATTAATATTTTAAATAAAAGGAATTTTTGCATAAATATTTTTCACACATTTTATTTCTTATTTTATAAAAATATAATGCATCAATACTTATATATGAAATGGTTGAAGCGTCTATGCCGTTACAACAAACAATTTTGCGGATAAAGGAATGAATCATCTGATTGATTCCTAAAATTTCCGCTCATTTGGCACAACAAAATTTCAGAAAATGCATTTCTGAGAGTAAGAATGTTTGCCTAATATTATTTTAAACCTTTTACGCCATTATTTTAAACTGATACCTTTGCAATAATTGAAAATGTCTTGAAAATATCCTTAAAGCAGAAAACCACCGACAACTTCACAGTAATTCCCACTCAAAAGAATGAACCATACTGTTGGATCCGTTTAAATCTTTTATTTGTTAGTGCATAAATCTAGAAAATAAAGGGACTTTTTTTTAATTTTTTAAATATCTTGTACAGAATTACTCGTCTCATAAATGATGAGCCACTAATGACTTTACAACAAATAATTCAAAGGCAGCAATAAATCATCTGATTGACTCTTTGAAATTCTGATCTTTAGGGATAACAGGAATCCAAAAAAATGTAATTGTTAATACAATAATTTTCTTCATCGTTGTTATATTTATTATTTTATGATAATTCTATTAGTATTTAATTTATTTTTTTGTATAAATTCTGTTATTACTTGATATTAATTCTATTATTATTTAATTTATTATTTTGTACTAATATAGTTATTATTTGATATTAATTCTATTATTATTCAAATTATTATTTTGTATTAATTCTATTATTATTTATTTATTATTTTGTATTAATTGTGGTATTGTTTAATTATTATTTTGTATTATTTTTTGTTATTATTTGCTATTAATTCTATTATTTTTTATTAATATAGTTATCATTTTATATTAATTTTCTTATTATTTGATATTAATTCTATTATTATTTAATTATTATTTTGCATTAATTAAATTATTATTTAATTATTATTTTGTATGATTCTATTATTATTTAATAGTTATTTTATATTAATTCTATTTTTAATTTATGCAACATTACTCGTTTATGAAATCTCCGTTAACACAGAGATAGGGGATTCCTATATATCCTATCATAGTATGGCAGGAATATAATGATCGACTACTTGAATTTAAACTCAATTTTATAGTTGAAAATATAAAAACAGTAAATACAAGGATTTTTTTAAAGTTATTTTTCATTATCTTAATTTATTTCTTTTAAATATTTCTTTCAGTCTGATTAATTATGAGAAAAAGCCTCATAACTAAAGAATTCAAAGGGCAAGAAAATAAACCATATTGATAGATCCCTTTAAATTTTTTATCTGATACAGTATGAAAGCAGAAAATATACTCGAATGTAAGAAATACTTCCAAATAATTTTCTAAATATCTCAATTAGCTTTTTCGTAATTTTAAAAAAATATATTATGCAGTATTATTCGTCTATTAAACAATGAGCCACTGGTGGCTTTACGACAAATAACCCATCGACTGAAATGAATCTTTTAACCGACTTCAAGAAATTCTGTACTTTTAGAATAATAGGAATCCTGAAAATATAATCATTAATACAATATTTCTTAATTGCTTTTTAAATATTGTAACAGTCTAAACACTAATGAAATATTGTAACAGTCTAACCACTAAATGACTCAGGGACATAATTCGGTACTTACGCATTAGACCGTCCATATTTATCTCCAAATTTGAAGGCGTCGCCAATCAGTTGCTAAACCGGCAATAATGGCAAAAAACCGCCATTATTTAAAAAAATTGTTCAAATATTATTGCCCGTCATTTTGTTGTTTTCGTTGGCGTCAATGGTTTATCGCCAAATTTGACTCCATCGCCAATGATTTACTAAACCGTTGGCGTGGATCGTCTAATACGTAAGTACCCAGAATACTATGAATTGAGCTGCAGGTAAGTTGACTAAAATTTATATTGGTATTCAGTCACATTCTGTTAATTCCAGTTAGTTCTAGAATGTTCTAATAATTTATGCATCTTTCTAAATCTGGAAGTTTTCAGTCGTTCTATCTCGTGAATAAAAAAAATAAATGTAAGGTTGTTGCTGTGTTGCATATGGCACTTTTTTATCAAGCCCACTGACAGTCCTGTCAGCGATTTAAACCGATTGAGCGTCTCTCGTTTTTCAGTAACGCCAACTAAGTCCATGAGTAAAAACACACACATCACAATCCTTTTCATGGGGCGGACTTCATTCATTCATCCATCCACAGATCTTGAACAGAGAACGATCACCTCTGACCCAGTAATCCCAATGATATTACTCCCGATGTGGAGGATTTTGCGACCACGACAGATTTAACGAGCTCCAGCCACCACACACTCTTAGAATCTTCAGCCGGCGAGGTTCGAACCTAAGAAATATGAATCCAGCACTCTACTTACCAAGCTATCCCGGCCTTCTGCGTAAGGTTTTTTTTAGCAAAGTCTCACGTTGAGATTTTAGAGTGTTATTTTTGACTTTAGTTAACACATGGTTTACTTTCGTGGTTATAGTTTATATTAGTTATATATCTATCTTGTCGTCTTTCTGGCACAGAGGTAGCGCGTCTTCCTAGTGTTCTGGGAGTTCCGTTTTGGGCATGGTTCTCCTCTGTTCAATCAGTGAGATGCGTGACGGTGCCCCCTTGTAAAAAGGGGCTGTGCAAGCAAATGAGGTAAGTTTGTAGCTAAGTCGTACTCTTGGCCCTAGTTGGCGCTACTTAAAAAATAAGAGAAGCTCCTTTCGGCTTAAATCTGCTGCTGTAACAGCCGGGGGCTTGTCCATTACAAATACCATAAGTAACAACAACACAATATCTATCTTAAATAGCATTACTCGCTTGTGAAATCCTTTCTAATCTCATAGTAAACTAATTCAAAATATAAGAGATTCTGAAATAATGATCGTCTACATGAATTTTCTGCTTATTTACAGTGCCGATAATATAAAAACTGTAAATATAAAAAATTTTACATAGAAGTTTTATTTCTCAATATTTTATTTTCTTTCTCTCCCAAACCTCTCTTTCGAATGGACTATGGAACGACGCGTTACAACTGGAGGATTCAGAAGACAAGAAGATAAATCATACTGATCGAATATTTGGACAAACCTTTGCTTTGTTTTGCGGCGAGTCTCCCATCCCGAAACACGGCAAAAGTTGGAGGAGGTAGAAGTTAGAGTCAATATCATTGATCGTTTAAGTTCCTGACATCTATCAGGCCTCCTCCCCCTTGTGTCAGTCCAGATGACCCCTCAAGGGTTTTGAGGGGGGAGGGTTAGATACTCATTCTCAAGTCATGCCTAAACTGAGATGCGGTGGCTGGAAATTGGATTTTTGACTCACAACAGCCACCCCTAAAGCTGCTATTTTCTCTCTGCAGACACACCTCACGATAGAAAAAATACAATAGAACAGGTAGTTGGGGGGAAAGAAAGGATGGTAAATATTTTGCAAAAAAAATGTATATTCAGTTTCTTTTCGGTGGCAGTATATCACGCGATTTCTTCGCTGTCTTTTTGTATATTCTTTTTCTTTTCATTTTGGCAATATGAATTTGATATATATAGTTATCTTTTAAATGATAGTTTGATATTAAAGATACATATACTATAGGGTGTTCATTAATTATTGTCGAGATTTTCGAACCTCATAACTTTCGAATAAAAAATATTTCGTAAAAACCGGTTATGTATTCGTAAATTACAAGTCAAGGAATTTTATTAATAATATTAAAGTGCACAAGAAGTTTATTAAAAGTTTATATTAAGGCTTGCACAATTTGCACTTTGTAGGCATTCAGCTGAAGGCGGTTATGGAGAACGTTGCATATCGTCGCATGCGGCATATGTAACTGCACAGCTGATTGCCTCGTTGATTTTCGAGGACTATGAGGAAACCTTTCTTGGGTTGCGATCAACATTTTCCTGCGAAGTGATCTGTCTTCCCGCTCCCTTTCGCTGTAGAACGCTACCAGTTTCCCGAAATTGTGTTAACCAGCATCTGATAGAATTGTCCGAAGGAGGATTTTTCTTGTGCGTGGTCCTGAAGTGACTTTAAGTAGTAATGACTGATTTAGTCTCGGAAAATCACAATACACTCATTGCTTTTTCTTGCATGTTTGTCATTTTTATTTATGACGTCATAATTACCCAGACTGCAAATGAGCTAAGATTGCATTGTTGTCACGTAAAATTCTTTGAGTTGTAATTTACGAATATGTAATTAGTTTTGTCGTAATATTTATTATTCAAAAGTTATGAGGTAGGGAAACCCGGATAATAATTAATGAACACCTTGTGAAACAGTTACTCCTCATATGCATTAACTGAAGCTGATTGTATGAACGATTTCATAATCGATCATACTTAGGCTAACCGCATTTCTACGCGTAAAATCGTATTTCTTCGAAAGAGTTCTTTCAGTTCTTCGCGAACAAGGCTCATACTAATTAAAAGATATTTATAAAATGAAATAATTTTCCTTTTAAATATAGAAATTTATATCATAGAATTTTGTTTCTGTTTTAGTCTGCGAGAGGTTGAAACGTTTTTTTTTTTTTTGCGTCTGATATATCTTGCTGGTTAGTGGTCGGACGTGTGAAAAAGAGAACCGAACTTTTAACGTTCTGATTTGTAGCCCCGTAACATAACCACAATGCAAAAAAAAAATTACTCGTGTACCGTAGGTATTATCTGGCTTATGAAGATTTCACCACATACTCTCCCACCAGTAAGTCAGTAGTGAGACGAGCGATGAACTTTTCACCAAGAATATGTGAGTTGTTGGCTGTTGTTTCTAATGCACCTGACGACTTTTGCTGCCGGTAGAGGGACCAACAATAGCTGTACGAAGCTGCGTACTAAGGTTTCTTATTCAAGGACGTGGTTCACAATTGCGGGTAAATGGTTGAGCGTACGGACCAAGGACCGAACCTGTAACGTTCTGGTTTGTAGCCGAGTAACATAACCACAATACAAAAGTAATTATGTGTGTACAGTCGACGTTATCTGGCTTATGAAACTTTCACCACATATGCTTCGTAAGAACGTATAATGCAGATTCTTGACACCGAAATCAGGGGGAAAATAGGTTAAATTTTTAAGTCCGTTTTTATTCCATCTGGCACCATATTATCCAAAAGCACGCATAATGCTCAAGCAGAGTGAACACTAAAACAGACTAAGGTAAAAAAGATATTTAAAAAAACGAAAGCATTTAACATGTTCTTATATACCATAATATTTTCATAAATCTAAATCATATCGAATTTTGATAGGAATTTTCACACATATTGATATTGACAAGAGAATCGCAGGAATCTTTTAGAAGAATCTATTTACATCATCCATCTCTATCTCTTCACTAGGCCCAGGGGGATAGATGTTGCAGTATTTATACAAAGCTTTACTTGATTTCTTAAGAAAGAAAAGTAGACTTGGATCAAGAAATAATAGAACATTTTAGACTGAAGTTACTATTGGGTAAATTAAGACAAAACTTTGGAAATTAATTACAAATGAAAATAGAGTTTTAATTATCACTATATATATGTAGACAAAAATAATTGATTATATTGTTAAGTTAAAAGGGTGAGATGAACGAGACGATCGTGTTATGATGTCATAAAACTGTCTGAAAAACACACACATCCAATGAATGGAATACAATAGAAGAGAATGGATAAAGAGAAATAAAAAATGCTATAACGGAATCAAACTCGAATCACCTGAATACTATGCCGAAGCCTTATTTATCCACAATAACTATACGTGCCTTGACAACGGTGATACATTATTAGTATATAAGCTATACAGACAGTTTGAGGATTATTCGTCCGAAATTGACTGATTATTGTACTTTAGTGAACATTTTATGTATGCTCACATTATACTAAATCTCATCCGGAATTGAATTTTCAATCTCATGCCTTCCCCTTGTCAGTAAAATCAAAAATACAATTTTAAAGTATGAAAAAAAAATACGAAATCATTGACATGAGATTATATCCTAACGATCGAACTCAGATCTAATATAAACAATGTTGTTGTTTGTTGTGTCTTATGGCACTTGGCATGGATAAGCTCACTAAATAGGCAACGATTTAAGCCTAACCAGCACCTCTTGTTTTAGTATAGCACCAATTAAGGCTAATAGTACGACTTTAGCTAAACACTCTTCACATTCGCGTGCACGGCCCCTTTTTACAGGGGGGCACATTCATAAACCTCACTGATAGTACACTGAAGAGCAGCCAAGTTCTGACGGGGATTCCAGCCCTGGGCGCCTAAATCATGGGGAAGACGAGCTACTCCTAAGCCAGGAGGGTCTCTTGCCTTGTAGTAGCGCCAACTGGGGCCAAGAGGACAACTTTTGCTACTCACTTATCACATTCGCTTGCACAATCCCTTTTTGAATGAACGGTAAATTCATACACATTACAGATATAGCAGAGACGAACGACAATGCCCGAACCGGGACTCGAACCACGCCCAGATCACGAAAAAGGAGCTCTAACACTACGGCAGATCGCTAGAAATATAAACAATGAACACGATGGACCATTTGGTTCTCGAAGACATTAACGAATAAAAGTATTGTTGCATCTTTTAAAAGGATTGTAAATTATTTTTTTCTAAATAATCTGCAATGTTGGCTCATTCCTTTCTCCGAAAAGGCATGAAAATATTTATGAAACTTATCTCACTTCCTGAACAGACGTTAGATGTTATAGATTTATCCTCTTCATGTAAACATCACGTAATATAATGAAAAAACCATTAATCCAATATAAATTTTTAATAGTCCGCATCTTGCCATAAATCTTGCAGGCGATTTATATTTCAGACGATCCTACACCGAAGAGACGGCTGTCAAAATCCAAAAGGGATAGAGAGGGAGGGGGATGTAGAGAAGGGCGGTAAAGAAAAAAAAATTCTTCTCCTCCCCCACCTACTCCAAAGTGGCCGAACAACCGATATCGGTGAAGAATGAGGGGTTGGATAGAGTTGTTGCCACCGGAAAGTACGAGGGGTGGGTCGGGGGTGGAAAAGAAGATGGGGAAGGCGCAGAAGATTGATTGAGAATAAAGTGTGGAACAATGCTAGTGGAAGTTTCTTCGCTTCGATTTTCGCGGTTTTGATTGACACTAACTGTCGCGTGAGGGTGAGGGTGCGTGTGTTAAAGGATTGAACGTAATCGTTTGATTGTGTAAAAAGGAGTTGATAGTGGGTGAATTAAGGAAGCTGTGCTGATGAAAGCAGGAGCAGGGGGAAACGATGGTTCCGTGGTTTAGGGGATGATCAATCTAAAGGTGATGTCGCTGTTTTTAGAATAATATATTACAAGACAACACTTCTGGTTTTGACATTTTTGGGGAGACACTTAAGGAAATGATGGATACATATAAAAATATTTTAAATTATTATGGTAATAATTTTTTCGAAGTTAAGTCGATAGCATCCTCATCTAGAAAAAAAAATCAAAACGTTGTTTTCATGTTTTTCCAATATTTTGCTTTTATGAGCGTCTTATTTCAGAATTTTAGATTTAATTCAGTATTTCGGTTTATGCTAATCCTAATACCATAAAATGAAATTCTCGGCATTTTTCGTCTACAGAATTAAATACCATGTACCATTTGGTTCTTCCAAAATTATTTACATTTATTATATTCACACAAACATATAATTACAAGATATAGCATTAAGATTAGTTTTCAATAAATTGTTAACAAAATTTATCTTCGGGATTTTAAAACAATTCCCCTTTTTATTTCAAAATCTCTGATTTACTTGTTTCAGTTTGTGCCCCATTTTGCACTATATTATAACAGATTATAGCATTATTGATAGTATACTGAATAATTGCCAGCTTTCTTGCACACAGGTAGCGCGTCTTCCTCATGTTCTAGGAGTCCCGGGTTCGAGTCCCGGCTTGGTTGTTCTTCTGTGTGACTGAGCCCCCCCCCTGTAAAAAGAGTCTGTGCAAGCAAATGTATGATGAGTGTGTAGCTCAGTCGTACTCTTGGCCCTAGTTGGCGCTACTTCAAAAACAAGATACGTAAATTTCCGGCTTAAATCTCCTGCTGTATCAGCGGAAGGATTTTCCATAGACAAATTCCATAAGTAACAACAACAACATACTGCATAATTACTGGGTATTATACATTATTCTTCACATTAATAATTTGGTTTTAGGAATTTTCTTAAAATTTATTGTAGAAACAAACGTGTTCAAAATGTATTTGATTGGCGTCTGATGCGTAAATGTGTTTAACAATACATAAACACTGCAGCCATCTAAAATCCATTTAAGCAAAAAGCACAGAATTAAGAGTAGAATAATTTTCTTTTGTATTCTATTAGATTTTTTTTAAAAAAACTTCGTGACGATGATTTTTTTATCAATGAATGGATAATTACATACATCAGTTCAATATTTCTGTTGTTACTATTTCAAGTTTCAATGAATGCTGTTTCAGTTTTGAATATTTTTTATATTGCTTTTACTTGATTTTTAATTCTTGAGCTGCGTCTGATTTTAATTTTTATTATCATGACAGAGCATGATGTTGTTTTTTGGAATGAGATTTTTGGCGTCAACAAAAATCCGTAGGCGAAAAATAAAAATTTTATTACCTGCACGAGCATCTCAAAAAGTCAGCTTTTAATAAAGCGTTGCCATCGCATTTACAAAAGCTCTGATTAAAAAAATAAGCTAATTACTACAGCAAATAAAACCTAGAAAAATATCATTTTAAGAGCGTGATTACATGAAATGAAATTAATAGGAAATGCTATATTTTTTAAAAACAAAAATGCGAGACAAAGTTTTTTGGATCGTTTGCAATACTAAAGTGACTCATTCAATGAAACCATTAAAATGAATAAAAATATGATTTTACTTGCACGAGCACGTGGTGCTTGTCCGTTCAAGAAATGATGTTCCGGCATAATACATTGAAATATGCACAGCAAATTTTATTTTAATATTTTTCATTTTATATTTGTAAAATTCAAAAATGAAAAATAAAAATAAATTTTTTTAGGAAAATAGATCATTTTTTTAAAGAAGTTGATTTGATAATCGCAACTGCACTTGCTTTATGATGATAAATCAATGCAATTTGTATTTTTGTATGCTATTTATATCTGTTGTAATTACTTTTTTATTCAAATATTATAGAAATTTTGTATATGTCGCTTTTTATGTCTTTCTTACTAATATTTATTCCAGTGTATTTGTTCTTTTCTCCCCTCCCCTTTTTTTGTTCAGAAATTGTATCCATTTTTTATCAGTTTTTTTTTTTTTTTTTATTCTTTTTTTGAGGGAGGCGTAATATCAAACCTCTTGACCGTGATAAATAAAGTGTCAATAATTCCTTCAGATAAGAATTTTTAAAATCCTAAAATTTCCTTTTAAAACACTAAATTAATATATCTCATCGTTTATATATACAAACCATTAGCTTAAGTCTTCTATCAATTATTATAGCATCGTATCCCTAAACTCAAATGTAAACAAACCATCGTACAAATTTCAGATTTAGAGCGTCAAACAAAGCAGCAAAATATTCTTAGAAATGATCTGGAGAAGGCTCGTCGAGTTACCAAAAAAATATATTCAGTCAAAGCAATAAAATCATAAAAAAAATCTTGCAAAATTACTTTACAAGATGTCTTTTTATTATCTTTAGATTCAAAAATTACTTTTCTTCTGATATCATTTCCATTTTATATCATTTTCCCTTCCTTCATAATAAGGTTTTATATTGAATTTGATACACTGTATGTAATAAAGCTCATTCGTCAATAAGCTCAACTACTATCTTTTACTAATCATTAACTCCATAATAGAATTTTCACTCCACTTTATTTCGTTATTTGTACTCATATTAATTTGTACTTTTGGTACTTACGTATTAGACCGTCCAACTTTATCACCTTATTTGATGAATTGCCAATGAGTTGCTAAACCGTTGGTGATCATTGGCGATGACGGTATAATACTTCCCATAGTTTTTTTATTGCAGTTTGTATTCAATTGAATTCGCGTTTTTAAGTCGTATCAAATATAAAAATGAAATTAAAAGAAAAGGATTTCTTTTATTTTAATTATTTAACAGCCTAAAACATGAATATCTTAGTTAAACTACCTGGTCATTAAAGCCGGCTGATTTAAAGAACAGAATAAAACTCTTTTAAGTTTTAAAGATCCTTCAACTCCTTTTTAAAAGGTGTTGAAACGCTTTATAATAAAGTTCTTTATAAGAAAGCATTTGCGTTACTCATTGCGTATAATAAAATTTAAAAAAATTATTTCCCCTAATCGAATAAAAAGCTCTAATACTAATTTCGATAGAAAAGAAAATGATAGAAAGAAAATAAATTCTTCAATTTCAATTGGATAGATGAATAAAATACGGAAATTTCTTTAAAATATTTCAGTATTATTTTATGTAAAAATATTCATTAAACCATCAAATCAAAATTCAGTTTATTTGGAAGTGAATTACTAAATGCCACTTACAATCAGTAACTAATCAAATAATCGTTTGATTCCCGTCTAGACAGTTCAGAAATAAATAAAAACTATTTAACCATTATAACTACTAATTTAAACTGTACTGAAATAACTCGGAAAATTACTAATAATTTAAAACCTTTATCTCTTACTTTCTAATGCAAATTATATTCGATAAATAGAATAGTTTTCTTTTATTATGTATGTCAGACGAATAATATAGATTTTTCTTTCATTTTTAAACTGCTTTTTTCGACCTAACTATATTAATAATATTCATTAATATCTTTAATAGTTATATAATTTGAATATATAAAACAATATTATCTTTATCTCTTTCGAAACGGACATATTTAGCTAGCTTTCGTTTAACTTAGTTTTATCAAAGTCTTCTTGTAAAGCAACATTAGGACTATTTGGGGGCGGACCTCGAAATTTCGAGCCTCCGGCAGATGATGAGGACTGCGACTGAGTCGGCATCCCCCCTCTCCGTTCAATAGATTTAACGTGCAACAGGCCCCCATACAAGACGGTTCTTCAGTTGAACCGGGCCTCGAACTTGAAACCCTTCAGTTCAGGAGTCGAAACCTTATCACCAGTACACTGCAGTCCCTGTGTTTAACTAGCAAACTTTATGTAACTATTTGTATGAAATGTTCATTTACGCGCATACAGCATGAATGTATCATGTTGCAATACAATATTTATATTTGGTTATCATTTTTTTTTCTTTTCAGCTATTCTAAAGAGTAAATAAGAAAATTATCAAGAAAGAATATTTAATGGTAAGTACATTCCCTAACAATTGAAAAGTTTTTTTAATTTTTTATCCATTCTGTCTAATTTTATTCATTAAAAATTTATCAATTTTTTTAATCCTTATTAGCTAGTTTTATTCAATAAAAATTTTATAGATCTTATCCCTTTGACCTAGTTTATCTATTACAAATTTAAAAAATATTTTTTATCCATTAAGAATTATAAACTTTTAATAAAGAAAGATTTTATACTTAACCTTTCTCTTGTAATATTTAATACAATTTAATCGTTTAATTTTAAAATTTTGCTTCCCATATACATTTTCAAACCAGAGCCTTATTTCTTAAAAAGAAATTTGAAGTTTGATTTGAAAAATTTATACCTTAATCCATATCTGCAGAATAATATGCTATTCTAGCGGCATTTAATCCAAATAACCTAATTTTTATTCAGCCTTTTATTACTTCATCGTCGTCTTTCTGAGTTCATTCAGTAATATGGCAACCCTACCAAAATATTTTGTAATTCTTGCAGCAATTTTTAATTATTGTATTAATTTCTATATTCGAATTAGTAAGAAGTTCTATCCTAAGCTTTTTTCATATAATCATTAACTTTATGCTCCTCTTTTTGGCGTAAAAATTATGGACATTATTGAAGGTTTTGTAAGCTCAGATTTTTATTTTCACAGTCACTATATCTGAACGTTTTATATTTCGACGTTAGTAAAGAAATCCGAGTGCATATTTTGAATGGAAGATTTTATTAGAGAATTTTCGATTGAAAGGTTTTAGATGTTAAGATTACATTTCAGGTTTCGACTATTGAACCTTTTGCTTTTTGATTTAACTATTTTACATGCATGATGATGATGATAATGTCGTGTCCGCTTTTTGCCACGGTAAGAGGAGTGCAGTAGCTTCTGAGGGTATTGATCCCTGAGCATCCGAGGGCTGAAGTCTGACTTCTAGCTCATATGAGGATGAAACACACACCCACGCGCTTGCACAGTCTCTTTTTACAGGGGGCACATTCACACATCTCACAGATAGAACAACCATGCCCGAACCGGGACTCGAACCCGGGACGCCCAGAACACGAGGAAGACACGCTACCTCTATGCCAGAAAGCCGGCATTTTACATGCATGCGAAAGTAAATACCGATAAAAGAGAAATGAGGGATTTGATTCCAAATTAAATAAATATTCACACTTTAAAATGAAATGTGCATCGAATTTTAATTATCTTTGTCATCTTGACTCATCTCATTCATATGAATGTAAGTATTCAGGCCAACACACAGTCAACTTTCTGGCGAGTTGGGTCAAAATTTCATAGCTATCTACACTATAGATGAAACATAATCCCGATTTTATCCATCTAGATTTTTCGTTTTTGTAGTTAAAGTGTTCGTTTATATTCAATAGAGAAAAAATATTTTCCTTGGAATAAATGTGGTTCAAATATTGACAGAAATCTACAAATTTAGTGTAAGGATCAAATATCAAATTTCAACACCATAGCTCATTACTATTTAGAGTAATCTTGTTCACAAACACGATTACTCAGCAAGATATCATTCTAAAAGTGGGATTTTCGAACTCCGGGAATACTGAAACTTAAATATCAGTCAAGATATCGACTTTAAAATTTTTGACGATTGTAGTATTTTATAATAAATGTTATAAAATATTTTATTTATCTTATAATAAATATTATGAGATAAGATAAAGTGAATAAATAAGTAAAAAAATTGAAATAGAGGTAAAGAAAAAGAATGCTCGTTTCAGATGGATTAAAATTCTCATCGCCTTAGACGAAATGCCTCGTCTTAAAATTCGATCGGCACTCTATAGCCAAATATGGCTCTTCTGCCAAAACTTCCACACATCCAAACAACTATAATTAACAGCTACTTTTTGTGGATCCGATTGTTTAATTTGTTTAAATAAATCTGGACTATTTATAGACATCTACAAAAAACACTTCCTTTTTTTAATATATTGTTGTTTTGAGCGAACAGCTCTTATTTTATTCTTTAAAGCTTAAATCTATTTCGTCTCCCACGAAGCATGAGTTAAAATCCCATTTAGAAATTTCAAAGGGAATATTTTGAAATGATTTTTTTTATTCTTACCCCCGTTTATATGCAGAAAATATCTCATGCCTCTTGTCCAAATGGTATATTCGATTTTGGGGGATTTAGCATGCATCCAGGCTTATAAATGGTTGTTGTTGTTGTTACTATTGGCACTTACCATGGACAAGCCCCCCGCTGATACAGCCTTAGATTTAAGCCGATATGAGCGTCTCTTGTTTTTGAAGTGACGCCAACTAAATCACACCTGGATATGAAATGAAGATGCTACATTTGCAGTTTAATTTAAAATAAAGATTAAATTCCGATGCATCAAACAATGAAAAAAATACCCTTAATTCCTTTAAAATGCTCCCGATACAACTAAAATAATAAATTCAGAAACAATTTTTCCACCATACGGAAAGAATGCATATTGCCCTGACCAAAAGATTAAAAAAAGAATGAAAACTTGATCGTTCCATTATCTATTATTATGACCGTCCATTAGTTAGTCTAAATAGCAACTTTGTCTATGTACATTATAAATGTTTCCCTAATTGTCTATTTAAAGTAAAACCATTTCTTCTATTGTAGACAATTACAAATATATCATATGCCGTATACAATTACAAAGATATTGTTTATTATATTTCTTTAACTCTTCTAACTACAACTGTTGCATCATTAGTTAACCGAAAATTAGAAATTAAAAGAAATCACACCTGGATATGAAACGCAGAAGCAATGTTTATAGTTTAATTTATAATATAGATTAAATTCTGATACATCAAACAATGGGAAAAAATCTTAGTGGCTTTAAAATGCTCTCGATACAAATGAAATAATAAATGCCGAAACATTTTTTTCCACCATACGGAAAGAATGCTTATTGCCCTGACAAAAAAGGTTTAAAAAAAGGATGAAAACTTGATCGTTCCATTATCTATTATTATGATCGTTCATTATTTAGCCTAAATAACAACTTTGTCTACGTACATTATAAATGTTTCCCTGATTGTCTATTCAAAGTAAAACAATTTCTTCTCTTGTAGACAATTACAAAGATATCATATGTCATATATAATTACAAATATATCGTCTATTATATTTCTTTAACTCTTCTAACTACAACTGTTGTATCATTAGTTAGCCGAAAAATAGAAAAACAAAAGAAATCACACCTGGATATGAAATGCAGATATTTCGTTTATAGTTGAATTTATAATAAAGATTAAATTCCTATACATCAAACAATGGAAAAAAATACCCTTAATGGCTTTAAAATGCTCTCGATACAACTGAAATAATAAATTCCGAAACATTTTTTTCTACCATACGGAAATAATGTTTATTGCCGTGACCGAAAGATTAAAAAAAAAAGTGGATGAAAAATTGTCGTCTGAAAACCCTTTTAGAATGTCATCACTAGCACTAAACCACTTAGGCGAGTCCAAACTTTGGTTTAAATCCCAGAAAACTAAAACACAAGTGCCTGGGACCAGCAAGTGTGAATGATTAATGCTCTAGTTTTGTCTCTTTTTCGCCACTGCGTTCCCAGAATTTTTCTCCTGATGAAAAATTTTCTTCAAAAACGCTTTTTCTTCTTCTTTTTTTCTTTCTTTATTATTTCCGGTTCTCTTCTTTGCATTCCTCATTATTTATTTATTTCAGTTTAAACTCTCGACGTAATGTTTTCTACTGTTTACTAATTTCGTAAATGTGATGTTTATTTATTTTTTTGTTTTCCTCCTTTACACTAATGGTGTTTTCTAATCAGATGACGTTACATTTGTTTAAATATTTTCTGCATAACTGATTTTTTTTCTAATCCTGTTGTTTCGCGAAGTTATTCTCTGAGGTTTTTGCACGATTTTTCCCTCCACTATTTTCCCTCTAGAGATTTTTGCGGAAAAATGCGATAATTATTTTTCGTATGCGTGACGCCTTTAATGCTTTCTCTTAATTGTTCAGAAACACTTAGTGTTATTCATTTTTGTAATTGGAAAAAATACTTAAAATAACGGTGTCCAATTTGCATCTCGGTAAGCTGTATTCCCCTGAATCCTTGAATTGTAAGTTCATCAATATCCGAAATTCGTGAAGTAAAAGTAATTAAATGCAAATGTTTTATTTTGTTTTCTAACTTCAAATTGTGAAAATCCAAATATCTAGAGAAATCGTGATATATGACTCTAAAGATCCCGTAGATCAGAGTTTTTAGTTTAATTTGATGAGAATAATTGTGAAACTGCATGGTAATTTTGAAGCTTGTTCTTTTGATGAATTCACAATGATTTTCTCCGCCAATTTAAAATGCATTTGATATTGCCGCAATCCCTGGTTCGATTCCGGTTAGCACATTTTATCCAAAAACTGGAATTTTAATTTAAAATTGATCTTATTGTTTCTCTAAAATCAAGATGATTCTAGAACATTCTTTACCATTCGAACGAGATGATTCTCGAATGTTCTTCAGATGTATAAAAGCTGAGTTCTGCTCAGCTCTTCATTCTGTTCTCCAGCGAGTTGCTTGGTGCTAATAAACGCAATTGTTTCAAACTCTCCGTGTCTTTAATTGAGACTTCGCGAAAATATCTATAAAAAATCTGAAGACACAAATACTCGATTTTTTTTGTCGTTTAATAACCAGAAAAGATCATTCCCCTTTAGGCCTTAGATTCAGAAGATTGAATGTGAGATTTGCTATAATATTAACCCTTTGCACTCCGATGGTGCCTCTGACTCACTATTCAAGATAGATTGTGCATCCTTTTGACGTTGTATTTATTTATTTTTCAAATTTAATTGTTAAAAACGCCTACGTAATGGTTAAGAGTTGTAAATTAATTTTTCAAAGAAATTTGACTTAGAAGAATTATGTATATTTATTTTTGATAGCAATAAAACAAATCTTTGTATTAAGTGAATAATTTTGCATCTAATTATTTTTCAAAGTGCAAAGGGTGAAATTATAAATATTATATGTCATCTAAAGATCACCGCCTACCCTAATATAGATCCTTTATATAAAAAGTTCGTTGAATAGACTTTTAATGCGGTTACTTAACTTGAGACTTTTCTTTCAAGAACTCTTTTCCCTCCCTCTCCCATATACATGCCTAAAGAGTATTTTGATAAACTTAATATGAGGTTTTAAAATTCCATAGAAATTTTTAACCACAGTCAGATGATGAGGACAAAGCCTGATTGGCACTTTGTAAAAAGCCATCACTACCGTGAAGGGTTGTTGTTGTTGTTGTTGTTAATAACGGCGCTTCCATGGGCAAGCTCGTTGACACAGTCGGGAATTTTAATCCGAGTGTGCGTCTCTTGTTTCAAGAAGCGCCAACTAAGGTAAAGAGTACGTCTTAGTTACATATTCATCACATCGCTTGCACAGCCCCTTTTTACAGAGGAGCACATTCACACACTTTACAGACAGTACACAGAAGAGCAACCGTGCCCAGATCACGAGGAAGACGCGCTACCTCTGTGCCACGGCACCAGCGCATGAGGATTATCACACTAAAATGCTGGCATATTAACTAAATATCATTGCCTTTCACAAAGCCTTCGAAAAGAAAGTGCTTTCAAACATCGTAATAAAACAAACATAATCCATTAGAAATATTAAACTAAAAGGAGACGCGAAAATGTTGTTACTTATCTGAAGACTTATCTTCGAAGTAATCTTTTCTACCTTTCGCCACCACGCGTGAAAACTAGTTAAATAAGCTTAAAGTCATATTTTAAATTTCTATGGTAATCTTAAACCATAGGTCAAATAACGGGATAAAAAGTCATAGGGTACTCTTTCCACAAACTGATTTACTGATAATTTACACATTAATTTTAAAGACCTATTAGAAACCTGCAAATATTTCTAGGAAATTCTAAGCATTAAAAGGCATCCTTATACTCACACATATATATATAATGCATGTCTTTCGGAGCTGAGATTGTTAAATAACACTACATAAATCTTTAGCAAATTTATCTTGGTGTAAAATATTTGGCTTCCTATTTTAATACTGTTCCTATAGAAATATAAATTAATTTCTTCTTTCAAGCTGGTTTAGTTTAGTTACATTAACATTCCATTTTAAAGCAACACTGCGACTATTTTGGAGCAGACCTCAAAATTGTGAATCGTGGTCAGATGATGAGGATGACACCTGAGCTGGACCCTCTTTATAAATTTTCAGACCACACCAGTGGCAGAGCAATTGGTTCCGAAATAACTTATTTGCGGTGAATCCGAACAATAATTCTTCAGTGGAATCTGGTTTCGAACCCTCCGATTTCAAAGACGAGAGCTTCCCACCAAGCTACAACGTCTCTTTGAAATAGAACAGCTATGATTTGTACTTTGAATTTTTAGGATCGGTAAACCATGGTTCAAAATTTGATTTAATTTTAGTGTAACCATATTAGCAGATGGATTGTACCATAACTGTCGACATTGGTCAAAAGTTTTCATAAATAGAAATAATTTTGGAGTAAGTAGTAAATATTTAACATTTTCAAAAGGCTCTTCTGTTATTTCTTCACTCAACACATCGACGGACCATATTAATACTCCTCATAACACCTTCATTGGGTTAAGGATCTCTAAAATAATACTCCTCAAATAAAATCACACCAATTTAAAAAACAGCCATCTCTTATTAAAACACAATTATAAATTCAAAGAACAACACAGTAACAAATATATATACAGCTCGTGACACGTAATTGCATGGAGTCACGAGATTGAGCGAGATGGAGAGATGCGCGTGAACACCTGGACTTCCTTAACAAATTTCCAGACCACACCAGCAGTAGAGCATTTGGTTCCGAAAGAATTTAAGTGCGGTAAACCCGAACAACAATTCTTCAGTGGAATCTGGTTTCGAACTCTTCGATTTCAAAGACGAGAGCTTCCCACCAAGCTACAACGGCTCTTTGAAATAGAACTGCTATGATTAGTATTTTGAATTTTTAGGATCGGTAAACCATGGTTCAAAATTTGATTTAAT
>JAOUZG010016644.1:10700891-10719958 GCA_026289955.1 Argiope argentata | reverse complement strand
TCTCTCTCTCTCTCTCTCTCTCTATCTCTATCTCTATCTATCTATCTATCTATATTGAGGAAGGCTATTTTTTAATACATTTTTCGCACGTAAAGCTTATTCTTAGTGAATTAAATATTTTGTGCTGTTTAAAAATAAATATATAACATATTTTTCCATCTACTATTATGGTCATGACAAATTATATTCCAAAAAGCTAGCAAACAAAATATAGATCTAAATCCAAAACTCAATGAGAACATATATTAAAGCATTCAATTTCAGGAGATTTCTGAATATTCTGCTGATGACAATTCAAGAACAGATGGGTGAGAATTTTATGACTAAAAATCTGAATAGATTCACTACGTTAACTATTCACCTTATAATAAAAGGAAAAATGTAATAAAGTATATTATTTAATGTTTGATGGTTTCGCATCAAATTTTATTTATTATTAAATACTTAAAAAAAATTCTAAGAAATCAGCAGTATATTAAGCATAACTTTGGCGATGCTTAAATAGATTTTTTTTTTGTTAAATTTGCCGATCACAGTAATCCGCCAACATCTATCAATATATTCTAGACTTCGCCAAAGTGAGTATTTGGCGCTTTCTGTCCTGTCCTTTCATTTCAGAAAGGGTTCATACGAGACCATTACGCTCATTTGAAGGTAACGCCTACTTCAGGAAGATCACGTGACCGCAATAGGACAACCAATTATTGGCCTCATGTGAACGGTGCTTTCAGATAAAATAATGCTGGGTTTAGACTCAGCAAGTTATAAGACGGCAAATAGACAGCTAATGCGTAGAAAGGCTGAAAATGCTGTCCAGTCGATGGCAAGTAATTGTCCCGACGGGGCAAGTACAAGCCACTGCATTGTATTTTTTCTTACTGCGCATGCGTTTGTAGAATTTGCGAGAAAAATTGATCACTTATCATAGATTAATTACGATATTGTTTGCTCTTCGGTTTTTCTGATTCGGAGTTGTGTATGTTTTTCTTTTTTTATTTTTTATTTGCCATATATTTTTTAATAGTTCACCAAATTTAAGTATGTTAACCCTTTTTTATCACTTTTTTTTTGTAAATACCCATAATTTTAAAACAATAAAAAAATTCGAGGAATCCAAAATGACAATTTATAGCCAAGCATGGAATGCCTGAATTTATCTCAATAAAATTGTGACAAACATAAATCAAGTCCATTTTGCACATGCACTGCCTACTTGCCGTCTTGTAACTGGACGAATGTAAACCCGGCACAATATCACTATTAAGGTGGGTTCACACGAGGCCAACTATTCGGCGCAATTGTTGTCCTTGTGCTATTGTCTCTGTATTGTCCTCGTATGAACAGTTGAGATAACGTCGTTGGGATAATAGAAAAGGGTAACTCATTGGGATAACTGTTTGCCATGGTACCATTGTGGTCACGTGATTTTCCCGGAAGTAGGCGCGATCTTCAGTTGCACGCAATAGTTGGCTTCGTGTGCACCCACCTTTATATTTTGGTTGAGCTTTTTCTAAGATAAATTCTCTCGCCATTAAGTGTAAAAGTCATAGTGTCGAATTTTTTGAACCCATGTGGCCAAGAGCTGATTTGGCTGAATGCATACACAGCACGTGGAACCTTCAGTTAATGCCATCAGTATGGAATAGTCTCTGATTTGTGTGTCGTAGAAATTTGAAGAATATATCCTTGATAAAAATTATTAATTTCAATAACTCAATTGATCGTGAATGGTTTCAAAGCGGATGTGATAATTTCACCGGACAATATCACTCCATAAACGGACAATTTGAAAGTAGAAAATGATATTAAGTTTGTGTGTTTTTCACTGGTGAAAAGCGTTTTTCTTCATGCCTGTGTCTAAAACCTTTAATGGAAACTATTGAAATTCATGAAGTTGATTGGATACCTGGTTTTGTACATCGTCTTCTATTAACCAAGGATTATTTCGTTAGTCGTATGATGATACACAAAAGACATCGAAAGCATGACTGATTTCAAGCAGTTACGATGGGAAACTTTTAGTTGGAGCTTTTTGAACGGACATTATTATACACACGAAGCCATTGACTGATTACCAACATGGCGTGTCTGGAGATACTAATGATGTAAATGCTAAAATCAACAGAGGTATGTCTTTAGTTTAAATCATTTACTAATTTTGAACCAATAATAATGTTGATATTTCATTATCTATCTTTGTATTTAATGCATATTAATGCTCAGTATCCAATTAGAAACGTTTTTATTTGTTTTCAAACGCTAATGAGATGTTTTCATGATTTTGTAGCATAGCAGCACTAATTTCTTGCGTAAACATGAAAATGAGATGTTAATTAATAGTTATATAGATTATTAATAAATAGTTTTATAGTTATATTGGATTACTATCAAATTTATTGTAAGGATGGCTTATTGTTTGTTTCCAATTCTTTTCGGGGGGTCCGTTTGTTAGTTATTATATCAAGGTTGTGGGGGAAGTTCTTAATTTTCAGATATTTAAGCAGCATTATATTTATATGCTGATAAATAAATTTTATTATATTAAAAAAAATAAAAATAATTTGCCATTACATTGATTTAGATGCTTTTGAGATTATAGTGAATTATATAATAGTTATAAAATAATCAAATAATAATATTCATTGATTAATATTGTTATTTGATTAATTCAATGATTATATTGAATTTATTTTTATCTTAATGAAGTTAAGTATGCAAATAGATTGAATAGATGAATTTTAACCATTCGTTATTTTAATATAGCTACGTATATTGCAAAGATATATTTGGAGAATAAAATCTAGACAAATTTTTAAATTTGGGGGAAAAAATAGTGTAAAGGATTTTATCATTCAATTAAGAGATTTTAACGAGATTTGAATTAAATGAAAATCATTTTGAAAGGAAATTTGATCGTATTAGCGCTATCACTGTTGTTTTATTTATACTAAAATACTGTTTCTAATAATCTGTAGTTTAGCATCTAAAAGCACGATGCAAAATTTAATTAACTTCAGATAATTTCAAAAAGAGCTTCTTATAAAGTAATAAGAATTAAATTGGGAATAAAAAAAGTACTTTTGAAGTTTTTTGTGATATTTTTCATTACCTGTTATATTGTTATGAATTTTATGTAAATTAGATGTGAATATTTCTGAATTATTGTGTAAATATTGTAAATATTTGTAAATCGTTTAATTCTGTAAAATTAATTGTAATGGAATCGCGCATCAGCGAGAAAAGACCATTTTAAGAGAATTTACAACAGAAGATTGCCATATTTGATCAATTTGGTGTCATAATGAGATCACTAACGGTTTTTACTACACGCTAAAATGTGTCGTAGAAGCTGAGAAATAAAGATTTTTTTCTTATATAATAGTAGAGAATTTCCCAGCCTTATCTGGAAGAAACGCGCCGTTTCTAGCTTCTGCCCCGCCCACTTCAGTGGGATGCTATTTAAGACTCGCCTTAAAGGCGGGTAGTTCGTGAAGTTCAGAAAGCGAGCTACGTTTGGTTGACTTAGAAAGACCGTCTTTTCTCTTGCTGCTGTGTGGATTTATAACATCTTTTATTTGAAATTAGATTATTAAGTAGAGTTAATTCGCTGTGAATTTTTTTATCTTGAGTTGTGATTATTTAATATGCGTTTTCATAGACAATAAAGTCTGCATCTTTATATCACTCTTGTGTAGGAATTAGTATTATTATTCGTAACAATATGTATATTTTGAAATTTATTAATGATTCCGTAACTGCACGCTATCAAATTTATTTGGAAATAGTGAATGTATTGGTTAATTAAATGATTGCTAATATAAATGGAAATGTTTTTATTACCTTTTAGTAGTGTACTAAAAAATTTTGACGTAAAATTTCAACGAAATTTTTTAGCGTAAATGTAAAGAGCAAAAGATATTTTTTTAAAAATATAGAGATAATAGAAATTTTTAACTGAAATTATTTTTAACTTTACCTATATTATAATTAAATATAAAATAAATATAAAGGATATTTTTCTTTATATTTATTGTGGCTTAGTTTCTTTATTATATTGTTTCCAATATCTGTTTGATTTTGTTTTTGCTGACAGATTAGCAATACAACTTTCTAAATAGAATTCTAAAAATGTTTTTGAAATGAAATTCCATTTATATTTAAATAATACTTATTTATATCATTTGTTACTTTCATAATATATTTCATAGATAATTAGAATTATTTCCAGATCTTGGGGTGAATTTTTTTCCTGACAAATTCTGATGATGGAAACATTATATTATTATTGATACACAAAGCTATGAGATATCAAAACCAATAAATAAGAAATCCAGTGTTGGTATGATTGCTAAATTCCATTTGTACAAATATAAAGCATGCTAAATAAAATTGTTAAAAAGTACAATATTTATATGTTTGTCAGAAAATGGCCGTGTGTGTGTGTGTAACACATGATTTTTGTTTAAAGAAGGAGGCGGTTTCCAAGACATAGATGACACTTTCAATTTTTTTAATCCGTTTTATTCCATCACGGACGGCACCGCAGTATGTACAAGCGGACGCGACGAAAATTAGAACGACACAAAACGAAACGAGGAAAAGCTAATTAAATTGTTGTCCCTGTGAATATATACTGTGCGATTTTAGTAGGGACTTCTATAGTATGATAATCACATGTAAATCACTTGAAGGGAATCATAGGGATCCTTTTTAGAAATGTGCTTCAATGGGCAATATTTTATCCCTTTACTCGGAGTATAGGAATCTGTCGGCTTTTACCTGATTCAGCAATTTTACAAAACGTGTTGAATTAACTAGAGCAAGTGAAATTAACACTTTGGTGGCCGGCAATTTTACACAAACTATGTCATGTCACCAGCTACTTTTTTGTAATTGAATATGAAAGTGAAACGTTCTAAAAAACTCCAATGAATTTTGTTGAATTGGAACATCAAAAAGTTCTTCGCCGATATGTTCCGTCATGAGTGAAATTTTTGGAATTTTACTAAAATTCTAGTAAGAATGTAAATACTGGGAAAAGTACTTTTTCTGTTACATAGCGGACAAGACTAAACACGATGCGCCAAGTTTTTGCAATGCTCTATATCGCCCTCGGTGTTATAAATTGAAACAGATAATGCAAGTGCAATGACGAGTTAACTCATTCAACAACGTTTGGACATGAAAAGACGAGTTAACTCGTCACCGGTCAGCAAAGTGTTAATAGACTTCTATAGCATGACAATCACATGTAAGGGAATCATAGGGATCCTTTTAGAAATGTGCCTCAATGGACAATATTTTATCCCTTTAGTCGGAGTATAGGAATCTGTCGGCTTTTACCTGATTCAGCAATTTTACAAAGTTTGTTGAATTAAATAGAACAAGAGAAATTAATAAGGAAATAAGAATATTTTTAGAATGAAATTACTATACTCTAAATTAAGATAAAACTTAGGAAATTAATTAGGTTTTAGTTTAATTTTAAAATATCATTACATATATGTAAATATATAGTGTCTTTTTTGTTCTTATACGAAATTGCACTTAATCTAAATGTGAGATTAATGTTTTACGAAAATGTATATGCCTTATAAGCAGTCTAGAATGTAAAAAATTAAACCTTTCTTGTAACCAGACCGTCACTTTCAGAAGAGAGGTTCAATTGATAACAAGTTCCTTTATCAGGTACTTCTCAGTTAACAAAATAGCCTTTTACCATACAATGACACTCGGGAACGAGCAAAAACGGGCTATTGGGAAAAGCCATTTGGACACTACTAATTGCATTTTATCTCTGAGTCGAGACGGACTCATTTCCTCAGCTCGATGTCTATTGGCTCTTCTGAGCTCCATTCGATTCCTCGGCGAATCAAAACCACCTTCGCGACACGAGAGAAACTTTCCCTAATAAAATTTGTAAGAAATCCCCCTTGGCGCAGTTAAGTGGGCAAATTACTTCTCGCTTTCAAGTCTTCTTCAATGGAAACGTCGGCAGTATTCGGTTGAGTACAATTTAAAATTAAGATGTCACTTCATTTACAAGGAATAATACAATGCTTCCTTTTATTCTTTCTTTTTTTAACGAAAAGGTTTTTCTTAAGACGTTTCTTTGCAAAGAATAGACTTACAATGGAAGAAAAAGTGAGAATTGGTTTCTCGGAATGGATTTAAAGTTTCTTTTTTTTCCCCATTTGGAATAAAGTCGTGATTTTAATCAGCACACTGAAGGGAAAAACTAAAATTAGCTTTAGTGTGCAGGGCTTTATGAAGCGTAGCAATTTCAGAAAGGTAATTGCGTTCCGGTTACTATAAAATTTAATTCGAAACGTGGAAATTCTTTAAGAAGGTCACTTTTCAGGTGACAGGTGATTTTGTAGGCGACATTTCGGTTTTACGTTCATTTAAATTAGCAAATGAATGCTTGATAGAAAAAAGATTTCTGAAAAATAATTTAACCACTAAATCCGAACGAAATTTCCATACATTTAATTCACTTCCCTATCCGTAAAAAATTGTTATCCTTTGTTGGGTTATTGAAATTAAAATATCGGTTATGTGTATACACAAAATAACAAAAACAGTTAACTGATATCAAGGTATTTTCAATTTAAAGTTACTTTTTATGTACAGTAATTGAGGTATCCGAAAGGTTGAAAAGGTTGATTTTCGTTTAAAACGAATTTTTAAAAAAATCTTTTACTGAATAGACAAGTATTTAAGCTAACCAAAACTGGCTTGTTTTTGTCTCTACCTTAATACTTATTTCCCTTATTTTCTACTTATTTTTAGACCTTTTTATCTTAATTCGAAATTTCGAATGAATCCAGTTCTTATGACAGTTCTGCCTACGCTGTATTATTCAAGTTCCAATGCAAAATCTTTCGGATTAAAATTTAATATATTTTATAGAAATTAAAGCTGACGATAAATAAATACCAATAATTTCTAAAAATTATCAAAAAAATGGGAAAGGGATAAAAAGTAAATAAAAAAAAATCGTTTTCGTGGAAGAAAGGTACCAAAGTTTTCTTTTCGTATTGACCTAAACGTTATATCCCCACCCTGCACCAGCCTAATAATATGGGCTTTTACAAGGCACAACTTGACCAGCAGTAAAAGATTTAATATAAACCTTCTTCCTCTAGTTCCCTTGCAAAATTATGCACCCCTCGCCAACCCCTGAAGCGGACAAAATGTCTCCATTCTTCACCAAGTCCCTCCGATGCAAAAGAAAATGAAAGAAAGAGAGTTCTAAGAAATAAAAAAGGGTGTTTTTTTTAACAGCGGAGGTCTTCCCTGCCTTAGAAAAATAAGTAAATAAATAAATTTCTGGGGGAGTGGGGGATTTTTTTTTTATAATGAAGACCCACGACTGTAACTGAGACGGATGCGACTTATTGAATCACGTGTTCCAACTGTGTCTCCTGCTTTCCTCAATTATGATCCCGGTTGCAGTCACAATAAAAAGGTACACGCTGTTTCTCTTTGCTTTCCCGGCAGACGATTTTCTCTGACACTTTTTTTTAGCATGATTCCTGAAGTTTGGCTCTTAAAAAAAGGAGGAGTTAAATATTAAATTTTTTTTATGATGTTACGGGATGTCTTTTTTTTCTTTTTTTTTTTTTTTCCAATTTTAAAAATGCATTACGGTTTCTAAGAGTCGCGTTCGAGAGTGAATTTTAAATGCTATGATTTGTTGAAAACTGCCGAGGAAGGGGGAGATAATGAGAATTTTTTGGTGAATGCTCACGTAGGGTAATTTTTAAAGTAATTTGGGGGGGGGGGCATTAATTTTTTGAAATTGTCTGGAATCGCTCAGTTTTCTAAGGAATTAAGATTTACTTCGAATTAAAAATGAGTTTCAGATTCATTCGCGCAATCTAAAAGTAACATGTTCAATAAAAATAGTTTCCTGATTTGATTTTTACTGATGTTATTGATTATAATTTTAATTCATTTGTTTTTATTTCCTCATATATGACAGATGAGGGATTTGCCGACGGGTAGACAAGACAAATCCGACATTGGGGCAAGTACAATATCTCTCATTTGGCTTCAAAATAGCTTAAAATAGTTAATTTTACATTTAATTAAAGAAATTCAAGTATTAGTTAGATTCTTTTTTTAATTCAGATACTGGTCCTAACTTTCACTGTACATTTGTAAAAAAAAAAGGTTGTTATGCGATAACTCATTCACTTGTCATATTGCCAAAATAAGTGCAAATTATAAGTTAAATGAACAACTATTTAATCAAATGTCGAAAATCTACAGCCTTCGATATTCGACGCATTGAGTTTATGGTCGATTGATCAAAAATTGTCAATAAATTAGCTTATCACCTTTGTCGGTTATATTGTCAAAAGTAGTACAAATTATAAGCCGAATGAACAACATTTAAAATCAGATGTCTGACAATCTGCTTAACATATGTGTTCGACATCCATTATTTTCAATTTTTAGATCTATCAAAAATTGCTTATGAAAATACAGCATATTATTGATCTACCAGCCTATCGAATATTTTGCCAAATTTAGTCTAAACAATTTACTTGGATATTTCGATTGTTTACAATATATTAATATCAAGGAGGTTTTTAAATAATCATATTCGATAATGCGCAGCTCTCTACAACCATCCTGAAATGGTGAACATTTTTGCCGACGAAACACTAAATATCTCACCGATGGGGGACAATTGGAATCCTACCCCCCCCCCCCTGCTATCGCCACCTCTGATATGCGAAATAATCTATACGAGATTGTGAAGGTACCCAATATTTCAAACATGAGCCCGTGAAACACATTTTTGAAATATCTTTCCGTCTTTGACTCTGAGCGCTACAACTCAAAATCATTTTGAGTTAAACTGATAAAATTTGGTGTATGAACTTACCAAATTTGAATAAATTTTCCAAATTTTGAATAAAACCCAATTAAATGTGGTCTGTATGTAATATCTGTTGAAATAAAAGTGATCTATATCGATTCAAAATGTAAAGAGCTTGATGGATAAAATTTGGCACATAGATTTAGCATCTCGAATTAGGATTCTGATCAAACTTTGTACCAAATCAAAATTACGGGTTAAATAACTGTCGGTCTGTGCTTTTGTAGGTATAAACACGCAGGCTTAAATCAATGAAATTTTGTATGTAATCCCGTGAGAGTACAAGTGTATTTCCCCCGTCAAATTTTGATTAAAATTAATTGAAAAAGTTGCGTCCTAAAGGATATTTGAAGGATAGAAAAATTCGGTGTCAAGAAGGCTGAAGTTCCGCCGATTTCGTAATTAATATCCCCAATGCTATATTGTAACCAAAAGTCCATAATTTTCTTGTTAGAAGAGAGATATAAGATTCTTTATTGGAGAGAATGCAAAAAAGTTTTGAGGAGACCAATCTCTCGAGATATGAAATCACGGGAATTTAACTTTTTTTTTCTTTTTTACGTATCCGAAAAGTCTAAAGCGAAAGTTTCAATTGAAAAGTATTGAAATGATTCAATCAATTTCAATACTTTTCAATTGAAACCTTCTTGATGAATATGAAAAGCACATTTTAGGGATTGGGGGAAAAACTAAGTGAACATTTGGTTATATAAAGCAAATTTGATTACTTTGGTGGCAAAAATGAAAATTCCTGAAAATGGTATTATAAATGTCATTATCAAAAGCAAAACTCTGATATCCTTCTAGAAAATTCGATGTCATTTCAGGATACTATATAAACTGGATGCATTCACACGAACTCCTATTCTCTCTTTAGAATGTTGATCACGGGGAGAGCGCTGTATTCATATTTTCAGCATTGATATTTTCTGTTTTTTCAGAGAGATTTCCTTGGAAATTTTTATTAATTAATTCTTATCTAGAAAAGGAAATTTATAATTGTAAAAAATGAAGCAGATAGTCATATAGGATTTTATACTTTTAGAAATAAATCGAGTTTATTTTTGTCACAAATATTTTCCATCGTAATAATACTGATTTGAAAGATTCTACTGTTATACGATTTTCTAATTAAAAGCAATTAAATTATATTGCTGGATATGTATTTGTTGTAGCGGCTTTTATTAATTCCATTTTATTTATTTTGAAAACTGAGATGATTTGTATTAATTTGAAATTGTAAATTATCACTTATTCTTAAACGAAATTGAATTACAATATCTTTAGCTTATAACACAGTTTGGAAATTTAAAAAAATATTAATAATTCTCTGAATTGGATAGAGTATATATTTTCAAAAATAAAACAATCTGTATATTTAAAATAATATAATTTGCAAAGCTAAATAGTAAGTCTCACAGCTCAAGTTATTGTGTTAATTTCAACAATTACCATTTTGAAAACCTATGATGTTTTCATGGTCACCAATCGTCTTATACAACATTTTTGAAAAATGTCACAAAGTATGATTTTGAAAGTTCTCCCCTCAAATATAGAATTCTGTAACAATTTTGCAATTAATTTAGTTATATTTCAAACATAATTAGCTTAACAGAAGACTATGATTTTTATTTCGTAAATATAACTGTAAAAAGTATGTTTCTCCGTATGATAAATTGTAAAGCGTGTCGAAAAATTAGCACGAGATTTGAATTTGTCACAATTCGCGCAATAACATATTGGCAACCCTCTTATAAAAAGAAAATCATTTGGCAGCTCACGATTTAGGGTTGTAAAAATACAGCATTGCGCTATAGAATATCATGTTTTCAATTGTTGAACAATATTTAAAAATATTGAATGTCTGGAAGCCCCAATTCAAAAATTTCAGAATTGGCCCCCTAGATCGTGCTGTTTAACACCTCTGGGTTCCTTTTTACGAAGTTATTTGAAGATTTATGCCAAAAAAAACTCCACAAGTAAGCCTACTTTGAAGGAGGTAATTAAACTCTGCATCAATGAAATTCAGTCACATTTTGCAAAATGATCATGGACAAATTTGATAAAAGAATGCGTCTACGCCAGTAGAGACCAATTTCCTTATACCATGCATAATCCTATCCTGTATACTTTACTATTTAATAAAAACAAATCAATTTATACAAAAAAAAACTTTTTATATTTAGTACAAACCTTACCTTAACACGTTTTTCTATCATGAAACACTCTATGCTTACTAACCCTAAACTAACAACTGTCATATAAATTTTTAATAGAGATTCCAATACTTAACTGCACGAATGACGGCTAATTCAAATCTTGCGTTAACTCTTAGTAGCCTGATTTACGAAAGTGATTTGTTTTTAATATTACTGTGTTCGTTTGAGGGTCTAGATGAAGGGAAAAATGGCTAAAAAAATCACAATATTTATTTTACATATTTATTTAGAAAAAAAAACAGGTATCAATTTTGATACTTCAGGCATTAACGCCATAAAGAAATCAGATATACCTATGCATGAAATAATGCGAAACATTGATTGTTTTTATTATCGCAAGTATTTATATTCTTCAGAAAAAGAAAATATATCAAATTTGTATTCAACAAAACTTTTAGTAAAATGTGTTTACTTGTTCACTTTGCCGCGCGAGTAATATGTCATAGATAAAATAAAACAATGACATTTGATTTTTTTTTAAATTTCGTTGGAAAGAATATTATACAACAGTAAAATACGTACAGCCAACCTATAAAAAAAAACTAATAGTAATGTGAACATTCGGTTTAAAAGATTGGTATCAAAATTGAAACTCTAGGTTATTAAGGGTTAATTTTGGGATACCTTTTAGTTTGTAGAAGTTGGTTGACATTACTAAATTAATAATTTTAATGATTCTTCTGGTTGCCAGTTAATAAAATGTTAAAGCAAAAAAAAAAAACTGATGTCGAAATTTTATTGGAATTTTTATCTAGTTCAATGCTATTAAAGTAATAATAAAACCTACGAAGAAATTAAATAATTTGTTTAAAAAATATCAAAGAAAATCCTAGTTTTTGCCAAACAGCTGGAATCTTTAATTAATATCGTTACAATAACAAGAACACGAAAATCCGGTGAGAAGAGAACATGTGTTAGGTGTTTAGCATCATATAAGAACTTTTAAAGATTTCCAGCTCTAAGCTGATAATCTATGTTCAAACACAGTGAATGCAAACAGCATGAAATTTAATTCAAAGTAATACAGAAGAAAATCCAGTGTAAGAAAATGCGTCGGTAGAAAAGTCTTTTGTTAATATTGACCAATAACGACGATAATGGAAAAAAATTAATGTACCTCTAATGTATCATACTTATTCTTTCAAGTAAAAAAAATAACTGCTAGATTTTTAAATCCTATATTCATTTTAATAAAGATATTAATTTCACTAAAAATATATTTTATTTTTTTTATTTTAACTAATTCTATAACAGCTGCATATTTCGTAAAAAAATTTTTTTCATTAACTTATTCTATACCTTTTAATTAGAATTTAGACCATTTAATTAGATCTATGTTATTAAAATGTTTTTGAATAACATAGATCCGATGGGAAAAAATAAAGTATAGCTCATTTAAAATTATCTTAACTTGCTTTTAGCCACTGATTTTTTAAAAAATATTACTCGGTTTAATATTTTTGGGAAAAAATGTATAATATTTTTTACATAATACGAACTATTATATGCTACCATATAATCTCAAAAAAATAAATCATTGTACCTTTATACTTATACGTTGGTGCATATGCAAATATGAGCAGGTGTGTATATGAGTATGTATAAGGACACAGCTTCTTTTTTTATATAACCGGATGAGATTCATTAAATGTTGAACACTTATTACCTAAGATTTGGCAAAGAATATTGTCAACCCTTCGATACAGAATAATAATTATTATTTATTCAATTAAGTAAAAATCAACAATTTTTCAACCCCCTGCTATTAGTTCGAATCTCCCTATATATATTGAATTTTCAATCGCTATTAAGATACTTTTTATTCTTCCACTCAAGTTCAGATACATATTTCAAACTTGTGGATGACACTTGAGGTTAATGCAGTATTTTCAAATATTAATTCATTCATTAAATTTAATCCATTTTTAATACTTTCGATAGAGTTTTAGCAGTTTTTAATTAACAAATAGAAATCTACAGGTGGTGGCTCAATTTGAAAAATGCAAGGATTTTATTATTTTTCCCTTGTAAGTGAAGAATGTGAATTCAATTATTGCGAAAATCAATTTTTTAAATAAATTATTTATATTAATTGTAATTATTTAATGGAAAGTTATATCTAAAATAAAATATTTCTTTGATGACCTAAATAGGAAATATTAAGTTAAAATTTTGTATCACTTGTTTTGTATTTTTAAGTTTTGAATTATTTTTCCATTGTTTTTTGAAATTCCGTTTTGTTTTAATACGTCAATGCATTTATTAGTCATAAATAAGCGAATTGACAATACTTAAAACTAAGCTTAATCACTCGAACGAAAACAATTTCTCTTGCTTTCCAACATTTGAGGGGAAAAAAATTCTAATGTAACAACTATTAATGACTTATGTAGAAAATTAGCTCTCGATAAACTCTAAAAGTCATCTGGTAAAAAATTATTTAATTCAATTTTTTGTTTCATCTAGAAGCAGACGATAAAGAATGCATATTATAATATTTTATATAAAATTTATTTTTACATTAAAAATATACAATACAACAGGATATTAATTCCAACCAATGCCAAATATATCTACCAGCTATATAATTCAAAATTTAAAAAGAAATAAACACAAATTCATAAAAATCGAGATACAGAAAATAATTGATTTTAAATCAAGGGCCAACAGGATTTTTAAATAAGCTAATTAGTCAATTGCTTAGTTAGAGGAACCCAATGCATCGTGTTTTTAGGGCTATTTTCGCATTAATTGATATTTACAAGATTAGTGTTCTAAAATTTATTCAAATCAAAAGTAATTTATAAATTTTGAAACAAAATTTTAATAAGATTCCTCATTTCTTTAGTTTTATATTACGATGATTTATAATTCTAAAAAATGTCATTTTATAATTTAAAAAAATATATATGATCTTAAAAAGAAAAAAAATTAGGCCGTGTTAGAATATTTTACTCTTACTCTGTATAAACTACTCTTAAACTTTAATTCTGTATTTTTATATGAATCATACTGAATATATTTTTGTTAACAATAATCCGTAATTTTAAGTTTTGATACTTAAGTTTTTCAGAATTGCTCATTAGAAAGTATTTAAAATAGAACCAATAAAAAACAATCATTTTGTAAATTGATGTGAGAACACGGGGGCCAGACTTGCATACCTTTAAGGGCCTTAAGAAACTCTAATCTGGCCTTATTTTGAATTCGTAGAAGCCATGAGATTAAGAACTTCATGGGAAATGTTAGGAATCTCTATTGACAACAAGATGTAATTTATGATAAATCTCTACAGACAACAATGTACCATCTCTAAAAATACTCTATGGGTAATAACAAACCATGTATAATAAATCTCGCCATAAAAACAAACCATCTATAATAAATTTGTATTGGCAATAATATATCATCTCATTATTAAAAGCTTCTTTCTAATTATAATACGATGAGTCTAACATATATAAGAATTTATAAAAGAAAGAATTCATGAAAAATAACCGTTAAACCCCGTTCTATTTTGTTCTTTCTATACAAAGAATCAATTACACCAAATCAAAACACAACAGATTCTACATTTCGAGCTCCCGTTTTCGCTACAGATATTTCTACCCGAAACCGAAAATGAAACGCCAAGCTCCCCTTAGGGTTTATGAAGCAATTCTCTCCCATAAGTATGAATTTTTAAACTTTATGGAAAAGCCACTACGCGGAATTATTTATTCAACTTCTATCCGAAGCCAAACTCCCAGTCTGCCTTAAACGAGGTGCGATAAAAAAAGAATAGCACAAAAACCAGCCCCACCTCCCCATCTGTAGTAATAAAACAAAAACGAAGAGGCATAACAAAGCGAGACATACAAAATTCATAATAATAGCATATTTCGTTCACTTTCCGAAAATAAAGTTTACCGCGTGTGGCAACACTGAGAAATCGTTTGGTTCTCTTCTTTGTTTTGTTTTATCATTATTATTATTCTTTTTTCACATCCGCCTTGTTATTTACGCGTTTATTTCTTTTATTTTATTTATTTATTCTCCATCAATATTTTACCCTCCTCAATTCATGTTTTCTCAAACTTTAATCTCGGTGCTTGAAGACAAATTCATTTAAGGCGTAGCGGCGAATGATTACACAAAATGGAATAAGTTGAATCTGAAATTCTAAAAGCGTTGAAAACATGTTTCCTTACGAAAGAGTGTTCTAGAATTTTAAGTTCGTTCGTTCGTTTCATTTTATTTATTTTCTTCTCGTCTTTCCTCACTTTATTGCGCTATAAACAATGAAGGAATTTTAATTTCGATGCTTTATTTGTGAGCTTTTGTGCAGTGTCTAGAACAGTTTATTTTCTTTCTAATGTCTTTTCCCCCAATGCTTGTAACTAATGCGATTCTCCGGAATTTGTTTCTTTTTAAGTAAGTCGGGGAAGAATATTCTGGTAGAGATTTTCGTAAACAAGCTTACTATTCGATTTTAGGATAAGTTAAAATGTAAATAATTTCAAGATCTCAATCATTTTTTTTCTTTTAGTACATTTGTTTAAATTCATTTGAATGGCTTCTTTTTTTCTGAGGAAATAAAAATAAAAATACTCATGAGAATGTAAAGAGAAAAAAATCCCCGCAAGTTTATAGGAAAGGTTTGTAGTATTTCAGTTCTGCTTGCATTTTCAAGATTATAAATATTCATTTATTTTTTTATTTTAAAAAGTTTTCAATTATCAAAATAATGCATTCTTGATACTTAAGTTATCACAATCAAAAAATATATTGCCTAATTTAACTCTTTGCACTCCGATGGTGCCTCTGACTCACCATTCAAGATTGGGCATCATTTTGGCGTTTTATTTATTAATTTTTTTAAATTTATTTATTAAAAACGCCTACATAATGGTTAAGATATAAAGATTAATTCTTCAAAGAAATTCGACTTAAAAGAATTATATTTATTTTTCATAGCAATAAACAAATTTTTGTATTGGGTGAATCATTTTGCATCTAATTATTTTTAGAAGTGCAAAGGGTCAATTATAAACTCGCAATTCTTCAACTAATATATATTTTTAGTAATTTACACACATCCTAAATAAATTCAAATACTTTTACGATAAAGCAAAAGTTATTTTTCTGCAAAGCGAAAAGGATAATTATTTAAAACAAAATCTCAAATGCTCGATGTAATTTAAGACTATAGATTTAAAAGAATAAGTATTATAAATTAGTTACAAAATGATTCACACTTTTACAGCCTTTATTGTATATATAAAAAAGTAAGAGTAATTTCATGCTTCTATATAATGG
Source organism: Argiope argentata (assembly GCA_026289955.1). Lineage (NCBI taxonomy): Eukaryota > Metazoa > Arthropoda > Arachnida > Araneae > Araneidae > Argiope > Argiope argentata. The sequence continues at coordinate 10,703,548 of JAOUZG010016644.1, read as the reverse complement.
TAGAAATTCGCAGAAAAGGTTTCTTGCAACGTCATCATTTATCCCTTTTCAAATATTACAGCAACAGAGACTCTTCAAGGAAATTTAAAATTTGAACAAAGAATATACACTCATGTCCATAAATTAAGGGTAATTGAAGTTCAGGAGAAAATTTGAAGCAAAACAAAAGCGACTTATTTGTAACGCCTATTTATTAAACAAAGGGTCTAGGGCAAAAGAGTTGCCATATGTTTGATATCATTTATAAAATTGCGATTTTTTGCTCTCATTGCTACAATGCTTAGGGGGGGGAATAACACCCTACCCCTCTATTTACAAAAACTAATATTACATCGTTAGTATAGTGGTTAACCCATAGTATATCTCCCACACGATAAATACAATCCGTAGAACGCCTAGGCATGCTTGAGTATCAAATTATAGATCCAAACTTGAGGAATATTGCACCAATCATCAAGCAATGTTCTACGCAATTCCGGTAGACATGTAGGAGGTGGTTGATGGGCTGCAACGCATCGGCTAAGCATGTCCCACATATGCTCTACTGGATTCAAGTCCGGTGAGAATGCTATCCAGTCCCTATGGGTGATATCCTCCGATCGATGACATTCGTTCATAATATTTGCAAGTGTATGGAGGACGGGCGTTGTCATCCATGAATATAACATAACGCCATCCAGTGCCCCCGGGGCCTATAACGATATCTAACCAGTAGGATGAGTACAAGATGGGAGAAAGAGAAAAAAAAGAGGAAAAATTTGTTAAAGGGAAAAAAAGAGACGATATAGCATTCAAGGATTTCCAGAGAGAATGCCATCGGTGTCAAATGTTACACGAATCTGTTCAATTTTCTTCTGAAGTTATAACTGGATAGAGGGGACAAGAATACTGAAACAAACGGTGATTATGGGTTGAACGCACAGGGGAATTAGATTACCAACTGAAAAGGGGTAGGGGATTTGACAAATTAGATTGTGAACATATGTATGGCAAATAAACAATCACTATAGAGTCAGAAATACGTAGCGTCCATCTGGGTCCTGGGGTCTTGATTTTCATCATGAAACCTACACTTTTGAGGGACTTTTGAAGTTATAATTTTGGTTGATTTTCACAAGGGGAATTCTGGTCTCAACTATTGCAGTTCTTGAAGAGGTCTGGGTATTTATTACCATCCATAAACACGAATTCTTTGCCCATGGCGCCCCCAAATAAACATGAAACATGCATGATGTTCCAGAATGACGTTCCGATACTTTTAGTCTTCCACGGTTCCAATTTGAACATGCAGGTCAGTTCTGGAATCCAGAATAATTCCTTCTCCAACGGGCAATCCTGCGCCATCAATTTATATATTTATATATATTTAACTGACATTATATAAAATACTGGTATTTTATAGAGTTTTGTATAGACTCAAAAAGCATTACGACAATTTCAAAACTCATATTTCTCTTAATTTTTTTTGTAATTCTTTAAATTCATAAGTATTTTTTTAGAATGCCGGCATATCATACTTTTCGGACAGCGTCTCGACTAAAGACCTAATTTCATTCACTCAGTTTGCTCTACTTCCTCATTTATGTTCACAGGCTGATCAAATCCAAAAAACATTTCCTCCGTGATCTAAAACTTGGAATTTAATCGAAATTTCCAGGTATATTACCTTAATGTCTGATGCCGGAATCTTGTTATTAATTTTTAAATTGCACAATATCTAGAGAACGAAATTAGAAAGAAAGAAAAAGTTATCCGTTTACATTTCCAACCAGAACAACGGCACTCAATACAACTTTGTTAGATCTTCAGCTCTAAAACACGACTTCAAATTTGGTTCCAATGCCTTTCTCCCCAGAATTTTATGGGGCCTGAAATCTACCATTTGTTTGGCAGAGAGAAAATGTGGGGCAGCGGATTCATATTCGATGATGTATTATCCGGAGTGACTTTGGAGACTGAGTTACATGAATGATGGAAACCCTTGTTAATTACCTGTGACTAATGATATATTCTTCCGCTGGCGCAGCAATTAGTCACCAAGCTGCCCATTCAGAAGGGTCACTCCATCTGATACCGCCAAAGCTTCCGTTCGGAGACTCGAGTTGTAAGATTTTGGCCCACTTCTCTGTCTTCCCAGATTGCGCCATTTTTCATTGCCGTTCGATATAAGTTTGGCTGCGTTTGAAATGATTTATATTTTTAATGTTGTGAGATTAAAAGACGAATTATTCTTGAAACTAGGGCTCGAAAGACACTTTAAGGAAATATCTTTTTAATCTCTTCTCAATGATGTCTATGCTTGCAAAGATATCAAATTACGGAATGTTTAATATTTTGAATCTAAAATTAAATAAAATTATTAACATCAAACGAGAAAAAAATTAGTTAACTAGTCTCTTTTATTATAATTAGTCACCTTTAGTGTCCAGATGGTTTGACTGTGATATTGGTTATATTTAATCCTATATAAAGTATTTATATATAATTTCATGTCTCGGATTCTAACTAGTAATTTCATGTCTCGGATTCTAACTAGTAATTTCATGTCTCGGATTCTAACTAGTAATTTCATGTCTCGGATTCTAACTAGTAATTTCATGTCTCGGATTCTAACTAGTAATTTCGTGTCTCGGATTCTAACTAGTAATTTCGTGTCT
>JAOUZG010016644.1:10677175-10693900 GCA_026289955.1 Argiope argentata | reverse complement strand
CTATTGGAAGAAGTCTATCTCGAAAAATAACGTCTATTGGAAGAAGTCTATCTCGAAAAATACCGTCCATTGGAAGAAGTCTATCTCGAAAAATAGCTTCTGTTGGAAGAAGTCGATCTCGAAAAATAGCTTCTGTTGGAAGAAGTCGATCTCGAAAAATAGCTTCTGTTGGAAGAAGTCTATCTCGAGAAATAGCTTCTGTTGGAAGAAGTCGATCTCGAAAAATAGCGCCTGTGGGAAAATGTCGATCTCGAAAAATAGCGTCTGTGGGAAAAAGTCGATCTCAGAAAATAACGTCTATTGGAAAAAGAAATGAAACAATGATAATGAACAAAAATATAATTGAACTTGCACGATCACGTGGTGCTTAGACATTCATGAAATTATGTTCTGACATGATACTTTGAAATATGCATAGCAGATTTCATTTTAAACTTTTATGCTTCATTTGCTTTTCCACGAGGAGATTTAAGCATGCCGCCTTTAAGGTAACTACTCTCTTCACCAGCACGCATATCATAAGCCTCGTAAATAATTACAACTCTGATTTATTCGCAACAGCAAAGAGACACGTAATAAACAAAAAGAAGAGCGAAAAGACCTTTTTAAAACTTTGCGAGACTGCAAACTAAAAACTAAAATTACTCCCTTTCCTTTTCGCTGGAAGCAAAGAGACTGGCGTCCACTTTTATCCAAGATGCAAGCTAGTTGTAGCTGGCACACAACAAAAATAGCAACACCACAAACCTTGCATTTATTTCTTGAAGGGGGAGAAGAAAGATTAGAATCCTAATTTCGGTTTAAAATGCTGGGCTACTTAATGAGAACGCATTCTGGAGAACAGCAAATGCAACAGCTTTTCTCCTCCGCTCCAAGCAGGTAATTACGGGCAGCGGGGGCCATTGGCAAGAGAGGAAAGATTCATTGTTTCTAGCTGGCCGGCTGAATTAAAATTCCGCGGACATTTTTAGACCAAGTGGCAATTAGTTGGGGAAATTCCTCGTCTCTAATTGTTCGCGTGCTTTTAAAAGATCTCGCCACTTGGCGTCGTGTGACGAGCCGTCATATCTCCCCGGTGGGATGTGCTTAAATAGGTGGTTCAGTAATGAGCACTAAAATCAAACATTAGTCTTTCAAAGAGAATGCGTGGTATTGATGATTTTAATGTTCATGAGAGTTGGATTAATTCTGATAAAGGAAGTCAATTTATGATACAGACTATTCAGAACTTTACCTTACTAATTTGTAGATTAGTCAGTAAACATAGGCAAAAATTCTATTTGGAAAGGAACAGAAAATTAATTTGATATAAACATGATTTTTCACTTTCTCGATTAGAAGTTTCATGGACATTGTGGATTATGAGGTTCAAGATGATTTTAATGTTCTTGAGAGTTGGATTATTTTGGTAAAGGAAGTTAATTTATGATGCAGACTATTCAGAACTTTACCTTACTAATTTTGTAGATTCGTCTGAAATCGTAGACAAAAATTCTACTTGGAAAGGAACAGAAAATTAATTTGATATAGGCATGATTTTTCACTTTCTCGATTAGAAATTTCTTGGACATTGAGGTTTAAGAGGATTTTAATGTTCATGCAAGTTGAATTTATTTTGATAAAGGAAATCAATTTGTGACTCGGACTATTCAGAACTTTGCCTTACTAATTTTATAGATTAGTCGGAAATCATAGGCGAAAATTCTTCTTGGAAGTGAACAGAAAATTAATATGATATAAACATGATTTTTCACTTTCTCGATTAGAAATTTCATGGACATTGAGGATTATGAGGTTCAAGAGGATTTTAATGTTCATGCAAGTTGAATTATTTTGATAAAGGAAGTCAATTTACGATACAGACTATTCAGAACTTTACCTTACTAACTTTTGTAGATTAATCAGAAATTGTATATAAAAATTCCACTTTGAATGGACCAGAAATTTATTTTGACATAAAAATGATTTTTCATTTTCTCGTTTAGAAGTTGCATAAATATTGATGATTATGATGTTCCTAGTTATTTTAAAATTAATGCGAGTTGTATTTTTTAATAATAAAGTGAATCTTCGACTTATTGCAAACTTATATTACTCATTTTGTATGGTAGAAAACCGTAAGTGAAAATTCCACATACTATGGAACAGAAAATTAATTTGATATAAATATTATTTTCACTTTCTCGTTTTGGAAGTTTTATGAACTGTTATTTCAAAGCATGCGTCTCATTAGAAATTCATCAAATATTTTTAATAAAATTTAAAAAATTATAGTCATAAAATTGTTATTATTGTATGATAGAATAAGTATAACATAATAAATATATTCGTATTTATTAAATGAAAATCTAGCCATTATTCCAATGACGCTATAAAAGAATGAGTTTGGGAATGCCAATAAAACCTGATAAATTACATGTTTATATAATAAGTTAATGCCAATTGAATCCAATTTGTCCAATTTAACTTACGCAGTGGCACAATACATATAGTATCCATGTTAATCAGTTACATTTTCAAAATGGTGAAATTAATTGACAAATTGGCCAGACTGTTGAGGTTGATTACGGTGGTGATGGGAAGGGGGAGGGGTCAACCAAGTCTTGAATATATATCAAAAATAGTAGTCAATGAGGAACATACAACTCTTGAAGTAACTAGAAATCTAAAAAAAGTATTGCTGAAATTCGTAGATATTGTTAGGACTGGGGTGCTCTGTCAAAGTGTTTCTCAATAGAAATACACATAGAAATATTGGTGTGTGTTTTTCCAAACTAGGTTATGCTGGAACAAAAAAGGATTCAACCCTTTATAATATATCCAAGATTCATTATCTGAATCCATACTTAAGTTTGGAAGGATGGATGGATGGATGATGTGAGTCAATCACGCCATGTCAGCTGAATGAAAGTGGATGAAATTTAGCACAGAGATAGATGATAGTCTACAGAAGAACATAGACACATTTTTATGCCGGATAATTGAACGGTTAATTTTTATTAATTAAAAACTAACTTTTCCGCCAAAAAATAAAAAAAATCTGAAAATATCTGCCTGAGCTTTTTGAATCGTTTGTTTTTATTTTTCTATTTCCGGTCTAATGGAATTCTTTGTGATTTACAGTAGGATTTCCGGACAGAAAGCCTTTTTCATCAGAACAAAAAAAAAAATTTAAAAAATCTAATCGTTTGTTTTTATTTTTCTGTTTCCGTTTTTCATTTTAATATTATCTTACTATTCTAAAGGAAGGTTTATTAAATTGTTTTTCTTACGCTGTTCTTGTGTTAATATAATTCGATATTTACTGTCAATTTATCTTGGTTTTTTTTTTCTTGCTGCACATATTCTTTTTGCCTATTTTCATCATTTTCGATTAAATTTTTAAAAGTACCTTTATAGTTTCTAGTACATAGCTTTTAAGTAGTTATTTTTCCCCACTCTAATGATGTTAGACGTAGCATTTTCGACCGGTTATTTCAAACGATTCTGTTTATTTTCTTAGTGTATAATAAATTTAAAATTAAACATTGTTAATTAATAGAACTTTTGATTCCTTGAGAAGTGCTTTTGAATGAAAATAAAACAGATGAATTGAAATTAAAATTTTCTAGTCACATCCAACTGTTGCTTAAAATTCACGTTTTTGCATAGCTCCAATTTACGTTGAAAATTCCTGCATGCATATGGTTTTGATTACATTTTGCATTGTGATTAGACCGTCAATTCTCACATACACACATCAAAATTTCCACGCGTACGAAGTCGCGAGTAAGAACTATTATATCACACAGGAAAAATTGATAAAATTGGACCAGTTATTGGAAATGGAGGAATGGGCTTTAGGGTTTAATAATTATATAATATGACCACGTATGAATTTCATAAATATATATTTCTTTAATATAAAAAAACTGCATGTAACATATAAAAATTTATAAATTTTTCCATTACAATCAATACAAATTTTATTAAAATTATGTTCTTTCCGTCAGGGGTAAAGGAATTTGAAAAAAAAAAAATCCTAGTATGGTTTACAACGGTTTCGACTCCAGAGTTCCTCCACAACTTAATAAAAACCTCCTGCACCCACCTATCAATCAATATCGGGGGTGGCCTGCCCTTCATAACTCCACACTTCCAAGAAGAGTCACGCGCCTCCTCAACCCCAGCACCCCCCCCCCCCTTTTCCTTCCTACACCTGAGAGATAAGATTCCAATATGGAGATAAGATCCTTATTGAATTATGCTCATCAAATCCCGGGACGCGACAGCTCTTCGCAGATATTCCTGGAATTATTATTTTCTCGAGGGTGAGTGAGTCAGGGGTGACTCTTAAATGCCTTGTCGGGGACTGTTTTTATGGGGGGAGGCGGCATCTCGGAGAGGGACAGGGATGGATGTTTGGAGGTATTGACAGTGACATGAGTGAGTGTTTGTAGAAATGGTTTGGTAATGTTATGAGATGCATCGATTGGTAGGAGGCAATGTGTTTTTCAGTTTAAGAAAGGAAAGTCCCTTTGTAAAACAGCATATTAAACCGTTTCTACACAATGCAGTGAATCTTGACTGAAATGTTTCCGTTAAGGCGACCAGGGACCTATAAGATGACTTTTTGCAATTTTCACCTTTGCGACTTGAAATTTTACAGGCATTAAGGGTAACACTATAGGAGATGACACACAAAATTTTAAAGCATTACATTGATTTATTTATGAGTTAGTGAGTTTAATATAATATAATATTAGGGATAAATGATGTTAATCAAAAATGTTCCAGGAGCTGCAAATTTTTTCGAAAGAAGATTGATTTCTTAGATTTTTTTAATTTATAGACAGGAAAGGGTAATTTTCCTTAGTCACTAGGAAAACTAAAGCGATCAGGGACCTTTTAACTTTTTTTTGGTACTTTTCACCTTAGCAATTTGAAATTTTACAGGCATTAAGAGTAACCCTAGAGGAGATGACACACAAAATTTTAAAGCATTGTAATTAGTTATTTATGAGTTAGGGGTGTTAATATAATATAATATTAGAGATAAATGACGTTAATCAAACATGTTCCAAATATGACGTTAATCAAACATGACGTTAATCAAATTTGTTCGAAAGTGCTCCAATTTTTATTGTTACTTTCCCTAACCCTTTTGAAACAAAAGTTGGGATTAATCTAGAAGTTTCAGTATGAAATATCAAAATTAACCAATGTAATAACCCAAAACTATTGATTTTTTTTAATTTGTAAAACAGCATATTAAACCGTTTCTACACAATGCAGTGAATTTTGACTCAAATATTTCCGTTAAGGTGACCAGGGACCTTTAAAATGACTTTTTGCAATTTTCACCTTAGTAACTGGAAGTTTTACAGGCATTAAAGGTAACACTATAGGAGAAGACACACACAATTTTTAAGCTTTATAATTATGTATGAGTTGGGGGAGGTTAACTTAATATAATATTAGAGATAAATGACGTTAATTAAAAATATTCCAGGTGCTCCAATTTTTTTTCGAAAGCATTCCAATTTTTATAATTACTCACTTGAACACTTTTGAAAGAAGAATTAGGATTAATTTTGAAGTTTCAATATGAAATATCAAAATTAACCAATATAGCAACACAAAACTATTGATTTTTTTTAAAAAAAAGTTTAAGTTATTACACTGGTTAATTTTGATATTTCGTACTGAAACTTCAAAATTAATCCTTATTCTTCTTTCAAAAGTGTTGAAGTAAGTAACAATAAAAATTGTAGCACTTTCGAAAAAATTTGGAGCACCTGGAATATTTTTGATTAACGTCATTTATCGCTAATATTATATTATATTAACACCCCTAACTCATAAATAACTAATTACAATGCTTTAAAATTTTGTGAGTCATCTCCAATAGTGGTACTCTTAATGCCTGTAAAATTTCAAGTCGTAAAGGTGAAAATTTCAAAAAGTCCTTTTAAAGATCCCCGGTCGCCTTTAATGAGTCAAATGATTCATCAGCTATAGTGACAAGTATACCTTTTAACCAGTTAACTGTGGAATTTAGTTTCAAAAGATCACCGCAGGGTGCGGAGTTAAAAACAAGCAACGACGTGTATACATGTCGAAAGCAGGGCAAATGGTACTGTTATACATTTTACGAAAAATGGGGAAGGATTACATTTTTATTTGTCAAATAAACTAACAACTCGTTTCTAAATACGTTACTCTTATTAAGAGCTAGAAAATTGTATTTTATTGTATTGTATTGTAAATTTAGCCGTTTATTGCATCATCATCTTTATTATTTATACATATTTACTATTTTTCATACTTACCTTGTCCTCTACTTTATCTATACTACTATTATAAATGTGAAAGTTTGGATGAATGGATGGATGGATGATGGGGTTCAATCACGCTTGAATGGCTGAAGGAAATGGGATGAAATTTAGCACACAGATAGATTATAGTCTGCAGAGGACCATAGGCTAATTTTTATTCCGGTTAATTGAGTGGTTAACTTTTCTGCCCAAAAATAAAAAAAATCTGAAAACATCTGCCTGGGCTTTTTGAATCGTTTGTTTTTATTTTTCTATTTCCGGTGTTCTTTTAATATTATCTTACTATTCTAAAGGAATGTTTATTAAATTTTTTTCTTGTGCTGTTCTTGTGTTAATATAATTCGTTATTTCCTATTCATTTCTCTTGATTTTTTTTCTTGCTGTACGTATTTCTTTTGCCTATTTTCATCATTTTCGATTAAACTTTTAGTGCATTCCTTATTACTGCATTTATTGGTATTTTTTTTTCTATTTTCCAGTAATTTACTGCAACGCCCATCGAAACCTTGTGACTTTAAATGCCATTTCGCTAAAATTTGGTGGCAAACTATTTATTTTTTTTGGCAAAAATGACTGTATATTAAAACTGCTCCACTGTGTGTTTTTGTAATTAAATTGTATTTGTGTCAGCTATATATTTTTTATACATTCTTAAAGTGATATGTTTCCGTTAGCAAATAATTTAGAATTCCGCCAAATTTTCCCAAATTTCTTTGGCGATTGTTCTTTTGCGCCCGACAAACGGAAAAGTACCCTTATGGTTTTAATCACATAACATTCCCCCCTACGCTAATGATGTTAGACGTAACGGTTATTTCAAACGATTCCGTTTATTTTTGTAGTGTATGATGAATTTAAAATTAAACATTGTTAATAGATATATCTTTTGATTCCCTCAGAAGTGCTTTTGAACTAAAAACAAAAACAAAAAATTTCTAATCTGCGTTACGTTACCCCAGCTGGCGCTTAAAATTCACGTCTTTGCGTTGATCCAATTGACGTTGAAAATTTAAGCATGCTAACGGTTTCGATAACATTTTAGACTCTCACTTCTCACATATACACATCAAAATTTCCACGCGTACGAAGTCGCGGGTAAGAGCTAGTTTGCAATAACTATGAAAATAAACTCTCTCTTATTTCTGAAGTGTCTCAAGTAAAGTGGGACCTTTTGTTCGAATAGTTTGGATTGTTTCGTTCGTACTGTTTTTCGAATGCCCTGTCTTGTGTAAAAAATGTATAAGACGCAAATCAAAGAGTCATTATTGGTTCAGCTAACTGATGAAGCAGTTTCTCCGCAAATCAACGCTGGCCGTCCAAATCGTGGGTTACGTATGTAATTAGTTTAATACGCCCCCCATATGAAATACATAGCGGACGTATTGATCATATAAAGAAAATATATCACGAAATAATATTCGTATTACATTTTATTGAGATTTATAGTTTTTATAGTGAATGGTAATTTGTTATTTTTCACGACGAGTATACACGTCAACGGTACAGCAGTAGAGGTTTGGTTCGACGTGTATACACGTCGAGCGCACTTAACTAGTTAAACAACTGGAGAGTACCTGTTACAATTATTCTTGTTACCATGTACGATTGTTTGAATGAAATAAAATCGTTGTTACTGCATGGTATTGTATTGTTAAAATCAGCTAATCACAAAAAATAAAACTTCAAATATTGTTATCTCCTGATTAATGCCAGCATAATCATTTGTCGTATGTCAGTACGCTCACAGAAATAAATGACTTGTTAGGAAAGTTTGTGATTTCCTCTAATTCGTATTGAAAACACCGACAATCACTGGAACAAAAGTTCTTGTCAGTGTTCTGCCGTAGGGGTAGAGCGTCTTCCCCTTGATTTGGTCGTTCCGGGCTCGAGATACAGTTCGGACATGGTTATTCTTCTGTGTTTTATCTGTAAGGTGTGTGAATGTATCCCCCTCTTCCTGTAAAACGGGAATGTGCAAGCGAATGAGATGAGGGAGAGGCAAAAGTCGTTCTCTTGGTCTTGGTTGGTGCTACCACGAAACAAGAGACGCTGATTAGGCTTTAAATCTTTGACTATCTCAGCGAGCTTGTCCGTGTTAAGAGCCATAACAAACATCAACAACAGTTCAAAGTCTGCAATTAAAAATTATATTCAAAGCTTCCTCTTAATAGCGTTACAAACCGTTTAGCAAATGTTCGTATCATTGTATAGTGTCGGCTTCATGTAGCACATTATTATATTTTTGCATGATAAATAAAGGACATAATATACTCGAAAATCATTAAACTTCATTTATTGAATTTAGAGTAAATATTACACATTTTAAATATTTTTATAATTCCCCAGGTATAGATTTACCATATTCAGAAATTTGAAGGGATAGAAAATCCTACGCATTTCTATACGTTTCGAAATTGCAGCGCATTTTTCTGACTAGAAGTTTAGCGAGTATCAATCCAAAATAAAGATGTCCTGTGTAAATTATTGTTAGAAAGAGATAAATTATGTCCTAGATAAATTATTGTTTATTACTCCAGTATTCTTGAGTAGAAGACCAGGGTATCACCAATCACATGTGGATATTAGATCGCAAATATCTACCTACACAACCGAATAACACCTGGAGCACATTTGCAAATACTATAAAAAATATTTTATTTGGAATACTCTTAACGAATATGTTACAAAGATAGTTCAAAGAATTGAATCGATTACAAAAGACTGACATTTTTATAAATAAAAGTTTTGAAAAATGAACACTAAAAAAAAAAAGAAAAAAACAATATTTCCTGGGGAACGTAATAATTACTGTACTTAATGTTTCTTGATCATATATAATAACATTAATGTTGATCAAGTTAGCTATTACAACAAACTAGTAGAAATAATGAGTATTAGATAATTGCAAATATTCATTATATTAAACCTTGAACATTATTCGATAGTATCAAGGAAACGACGAATTTACTGAGGACTTCCTGAAAAGAGGAATTTACAGGGACTCTTAATTAATTCTGAGTAGATGGCAAGTTAAGGGTTTTCGAATCTTGACCACTTTGGAGACAAATATGAGCTTCTAGAATATATAAAAAATTTAAGCTCTATCTGTTTTAGGAACAAAGATCTGTAGATTCTTCTAGAAAACTCCATTAATTTTAAGATTGCGTATAAAAAGGAAAGAGGTAGAAGTGAATCAGTAAATTCTCTTTCTGAAGATTTTTCGCAGTGATATCTAGTGTTCACTCCAGCTGCTTTTATTATTTCCGAAATAGCGACTTGCAGTCTATTTGTATTAGTAGTTTATACGAACACTGTTCTTTGTGTTCTATGTTTTTCGACTGAGTTTATTATGCAAATACTTTGGGGTTTTTTCGTGGAATAAAGAACCGTTTTCCCTTATACAAAAAGTTGAACTTCTTCAACGTTTATCTATTGGACAATTTCCTGCTCTATACTGGAACAGGAAATTGTCCAATAGATAAATGCCAATTGATAAACGTAGGAAATTGTCCAATAGATACCATGTGAAATATTCATCATATGATACTGAAAGGGATATACTATTTAGATTTTGACTGTGTGTCCAAAAATGGTGGCAATATATTTCTAATTTCATAAATAAAGATTTACATTTCCTTTTGTATTCTATTCTCATTTTTTTCCTGTCGTTTTTGCTAAAAAAATTTCGGTGCTTCTAATTGTTTTGAATCACCCTGTATATTGATTTTTTACAAAAGTATCAAATTTTGTTCGTATAGCAATGAAATTTTTAAAATCATTATAATAGATATGGTAAAAATAAAAATAATGTAAGAATAATTATGTTGATTGAGGGAATTGAAAAAGAAATATTCTATTTCATCTCGTTGATCTGATAAATAATAACAAAAACTTTCATTGGACATTTCTATTTTTTACCGATCATATCAAAAATAAGAGGCAAAATTCAGAAAAAAAACCGAGTTAAATAAATTTGGAACAGTTCTCTATATGCTATTTTCACTTTTTCAATGAAACATGTTTTTAAATCGCATTTCATTTTTTAGTTAACAGTCTATCGCATTTCAAAGAAATTTTAATTTATCTTTTTTTTTTTCCTTAAAAAAGAAACCTGAAATGAGCTATTCAACTGGAAAGATTCTTGATTAACTTTTAAATTAAAAAATACAATGAATTTAAACGTTCGCTAAAAGATATATTTTTTTTTTCTCTTTCGTTTGCCAAACGAGAAAGAATCCATTTTCTTTTAACGAAGATTGGCATCACGTTGAATTTAGATCTCGATGCTCTCTCAAAAACGAAGAAAAGAAATTGGAATAAGAAACATTTTAATTAATTCATTTTAAATTCTTCATTCTGCTTTTGTGAAAAGAGAACAGATAGTATTTCTGAATCAATAATAAACAATAAAAAATTCCTTCTTTTTATTGAAAAAAATTGATTAGATTCTCTCCAACTGATTAAAACTGTTGAAGAATGTGGAATTTTTTGTTGATGACGGTTGCCTATTTTTAAACCATTAAGCTCTTTTTCGCTCACAAATGGAATTTTGCTATTTAAATTTCAGCTTTTAATTAAATGATACCTTCTATTTGGCTTTGAATTGAGAAAACCATTTGGATGTCTTCAAAAATATTTTTGATGTTTCGATATCTGTTTCTTGTTTTTATTAGTGACACTTGCCTTAAACAAACTTCTCCGAGGCATCAGCGAGTTTTAAGCCTAAAGAAGCGTCTCTTATTTTTGAAGTAGCACCAACTATTGCCGAGACTTAGCTACTCACTCGTCACATTCGCTTGCACAGCCCCATTTTACAGGGGGACACATTTATATACATTACTGATAGAGCACAGAAAAACAACCATGCCCGAACCGGAACTCAGTGAAGAAGTTTTGCCCCTCTACCAGGATACCAGCTGATATCTATTTATAAACTACATATATCTATTTATATACAGAATAGTAAAAATCAATGTACTATTGCCTAAACACTAAATACAAAAAATACAGTAGTCCCAAGAAATTTATACCTTTTAATATGCATTTCAAATAATGTGAAATAATACAGAAATAGTAAGTCATACCAGACTCTTCGACCCGCCTCGAAGACGCATTAGTTTAAACGGTAAAACTGAATGACTGGAGCACCGCAATAGCAACACTGGTGGAAACTGTGGCTGAGTCCTAAGGGCCAACACCGATCACGGTACTACCCTTCCCGTAGGAAGTTCGTCCTACCATCAATGGGAAGAGCCTACCCCCACCTATATAGAAGTAGTAAAAAAGTCTACAAGGAAAGAAACATTTAGTAAAAGTTAATTTTTTTACTTTCTCTCACGTGCATATTATGTATAAAGAATAGAAACCATCAAAAATTCAAACTCGAGACATAAGTCTACAACCACCAAAAGGATAAAGTTTCAAATAATAGCCTGGACTAAAATCTGGTATATAAAAAAAATTCTAAAAGTATGTTCCAAATTCTGAGAACTTGAACTTTTTCTTGAAAAATAAAATCTGGTGGAAGAAAATGATAGATTTTATTATGGAGTGAGGCACAAATATGGTCATATTCTACTGAAGGGTTTCTAAGAAAGAAAATTATCACATTTAGGGTTTTAGATGGATATCTACCTAAATTAGCATCAAATGCTTCATTTTGATAAATAGAATAAATCCTAGAGCTAGAACCAAAACAAGAATTTGTCTTCATATCAGTAATGTATTAAAATTTGATGCATAAAATTTCAAACTCTTTAATTCCATTCAATTAACTTTTTAAAAAATATCAACTTAAATATAACGTACATAGAACAGTAATTTTTTCCAAAATTATTATAAATATTTCTAATGGAAAGTTGAGATAAAAACAAAACTGGGAACCAAATTAAAGCCGACTTTCATGCCCAACATCAGCAAAGATTTAATTTCCCATTATTCCTTCATGTTCATCCATGAATAAAAAGCATTAGGTCCCCACTAAGTCTCTTATTAACTTACCAGAGAATCTTAGCGATATTAACAATGAATTACATTTTAATATGGAAGCTGAGATGGAAAGAATTTCACCCAGAAGTGGAACGAAGCCAAACAGATGGCGACATCTCGCCAAGCGTGAAAACTGCTTTTCTCTTCCCTCATTCCCACTTTATTTATTCAGTGCTGATATACCCGTTCATTGCTGGGACATCTTTGACACAAAGGCGTGGATTTTCTGCGACTAATTAACTTTTTTTTTTGCTTCTTAGAAGTTGTAAGATATCAGGAAAATAAAATGTGTCTGAAAAGGAATTTATTAAAAAAGAACCTCCACATCTTTTGCTTGTTTTCCATTTATTAATTTTGTCTTAGGTTTTCGTTTATAAATGAATAAGTTGAACTTTATTTTTATTTTGTTGTATATGGATTCTAGAAAAAGTAGATTATTCGCCAAAAAGTTCAAGTTCGAGATTTTAATGAATTTTCACATTTTAGATCTTCTTGAGTTCGAAAGGACAATTTTGAGAAATATTCCCCTGGATATCTGTTTGTCTGTGACAAATTCAAAAACGGTTTGACCTAGAAGGTTTAAATTTGATGTACAGTCTATACACCAAATTTGCAGTCTTCTATCAAATTTTGAGTAAAGCTTGCTCAGAGAAAATCCGGTCGATCGGCTTTTCGAATATAATTACAAAACGCAATGACTTAAATATATATATCTTATTTGAAACAGAATTTTGTGATTCTAAGTACAGATTTGGGCCGAATTTTTCTTCTAATCGGTTTAGGAAAACGCACCTTAAAGGACAAATTCGATTTTCGGATACTATTAACGCTTACCAGGAATTAATCGCCAAATAATTCGCCAAGAATTATGCGACGAATTCAGTAAAAATTCAAAATATACGCCGATGTTTAATATTTCGTAATGATTTCAAGGTGTTTTCTAGCATGACAAGTTGATCAGAATCCATGCTAGAAAGTTTTGATGAGACCACTCACAACAGTTTTAGTACTTTTCAAAGTTATTGCATATTATATTGGAGTATACTTTATTTAAAATACGATAAGAAATAGGCTCAACAAACTGGTACCACATAATGTCAAAAAATTAAAAGTACACGTTTATGTCAGTCATTGTAAGCCATAAACCTGGGTGTAGGACTTAGATTAACTGCCTTGATAAGATAGTGCGTTAAGAGATGTTCTGATTTTATAAATTGCTTACCAATATTGTCTTGTTATCGTCATAGCTGTTACGGTGGGATTTTTAGAATCCTGTATCATTTGCAATTTGTAAAGTATAGAATAACGATATAATGTGACATTTTGCATTAAACTCGGTCAGTAAACTACAAAGGCATTGTGTGGGATTAAACAGTCTAAAAATCAAGAGGAATCGGAATCAAATGGCACAAAAATCCCAGGTACTTACGTATTATAGCGTCCAACTTTATCACCAAATCTGAAGTCGTCGCCAATGAGTTGCTAAACCACCAATTATGGCAATCCGGCATTGGTGTAATTCGTTGATCTTCATCGCCAAATTAAATCCGTCGCCAATGAGTTACTAAACCGTTGGCGAAAACGGTATAATGCTTAAGTACCAAATCCCATTCTCAGCATTTTTTACATTTATTGTTCGTATAGTTAAATGTTTAGAACATAATTTACAACGAAGTTCTCCGCATTCTAGAAGAAACATTTGCCATTGTCCTTTAGTTTACAATATGAGATCATGTGAATCGACTCGTGTCCACATGAAAAAGGTCCAATGCACTTTACCAATTTAATTAAGATGATAAAAGATGCCAAAAGCAACTTGCCAACTTAATTTAGATTATGAAAGATGCCAAAAGCATCTTGCTATCTAATTTAGATTTCAGTTCAAAATGAAAAGCTTAAAACCCTCTAAAAGGTATATATATTTGTTCTGTACTTTTGATTCAACGTGAATTGACTCTTTTTGATTTTTTCAAAAACTTCTCTTTTACTTGTCAATGAGAATTCACCATTTCTCAGCAAAAAAGAACGTGCAATGCCTTCATACCACCTTTATTTAGCTGGTTCCTTCCCTCTAAGATTTTTCATTTTCCAAAATTTGCAGATAAAATACCGCCATTATCAGGCAATTGCTGAAAGTCAGCGTGAATCACAGAACTTTTCAACTTCTCGAAATCATCAGTATTGAAGCAGCAACCGAATACTAGAACGGTTCCATTGCTTTGAAAGGGGGCAATATCTACAGAAATGATCAAATTAAGATTTATCGATGCACTTTTTATCAGCAGAACTTGCCCAATAATTTTTTTACGCCAATTTGGCTTCAACTATGAAGCAATGGTCATCTATGAGATTTGTTAGAAATTATAGAGTTGGGCGTTATATACAATGAAGTACAATTTGAACAATACAAATAAAAAACAAAATGTTAGACAAAAGAAGCCTATTAACCATTAATGGCTTTCAACGGCCGGCTGATTCGCAGGTACATCGATTCTTGTGTTTAACATTTTTTTATTTTATTCTTCTTGAATGTAGATTTTATCTACTGAACTCGAGTACTTACGACAACATGGTGATATTTTTTTTAAAATGTAGAATTTATCTAATGAACTCGAGTACTTACGACAACATGGTGATATTAAAAAAATGCAGAATTAATCTAATGAACTCGAGTACATATGACAACATGGCGATATTAAAACAAATGTAAAATTTATCTAATGAACTCGAGTACTTATGACAACATGGTGATATTAAAAAATGTTGAATTTATCTAATGAACTCGAGTACTTATGACAACATGGTGATATTTAAAAAAATGCATAATTTAACTCGAGTACTTATGACAACATGGTGATATTTAAAAAATGCAGAATTTATCTAGTGAACTCGAGTACTTATAACAATATGGTGATATTTGAAAAATGCATAATTTATCTAATTAACTCGAGTACTTTTAACAACATGGTGATATTAAAAAGATGCATAATTTATCTAATGAACTCGAGTACTTATGACAACATGGTGACATTAAAAATACCAAAACGTCCATTTTATCTATATCGATTTGTACGCTATTTTTGACATTATGCTATTTTGTTTTCCGATTCCACATGAAAATTGGCTAGAATATTACGATAAAAATTCTACCTCAGTAACAAAGGAAGAACTCCAAGAATAAATTTTCGTTGAAACAATGAAAACGATTTGAAATTTCCCTCAACAATAAAATCCTTTGTTGAAAAGAAAATGTTATTTTAAATTGATTTTGAATACGTTTCCCCTCTTTTTTAAAGAGTAAATGTGAATGCATAATTATCACCAAACAAGCAATTTTTTATTTAAAAGAAATTTACATATTCTCGGAGTTACATCAACAGAATTTAAGTTCACGGGATTAAAAAAAATAAAGTGAAGGTTTTAAATCTCTAATATGCATATGAAAGAAATTCATGTTCTTACGTAAGTATTAACTTCTTTAAAAGGATTTAGTTTTATTTTGAATCTTGAAGTTGAAAACAAAATTCAAAGATTCAAAGGAATCTAATTTTATGCAGGAGATTTAAAAAAAATTGCTATCAAGATATTAATTGAATTTCAACTATGCGAAAATAAAGAACGATTGTTTAATTAGCTGGAATGAATTTAGCTCTTCGTTCCCTGAATATTTTAAACGTTCTTGCAAACGCTTCTAAAAATCAGCATAATTAATATTCACGAAGTTTGCAACGGAGCAAATGCATATGTAAAATTACCATTTCAATTACCTAATACAAAAAAAATCTTAAGTTCTAATCATGCCTAAATTATTCATTCTTCGATGTTAGATTTTTTCTTCTTCAATATTCATGCTCTTAAAAACGGAAGAGTTTTGCATTAATAAAACGAATTATGGAATTAAATTTTTACGTGCACGAACTGAAACTTAACATTATTATAAAAGTCGTTCGGTAGATGCATGGAACAAGAAATTCATAAAGCTTTATAAAGGATAACGTCACTTTATTACACAAGAAAATACGGTTAGTAAAATACCGTGGTGCGAGTGTAGTTTAACCCCCAGCTTGGCGTAATTTTTAAAAATCGCCAAGTTGCCAACCAAGAATCACAGACGAGCACAGGTCAGATCTTCCGGTCAAGAGGAAAAATAACCTACCGTAGCCATAATGAAAAGAACGCCAAGAATTGGTATATTATCACCAACTTGGCAAAGAAGGGGAGGGGGTTAAACTACACATGAACCATTGTCAATACGTAAAGAAATACAATGTTAGTAAAAATCAACAACAAGCATGAAAACATTTTTTTAATTATCAACTTAAGAACAACTAAAGATCTCACTCCACGATCAGCAATTGAAAGAAAACATTCAAATGGTCGCCTCACTTTATATAGGTTCCAACATGATATTGAAACCTAT
>JAOUZG010016644.1:10654925-10676775 GCA_026289955.1 Argiope argentata | reverse complement strand
TCATAAAGAATATATATATATATATATATATATATATATATATATATATATATATATATATATATATATATATATATATATATATATATATATATATATATATATATGAATAAAATTTCAGTGTTTTGAGATTTGAGCATAAAAATTATGAAAACATGGATTAACTGTTAGAATAATCGGTACTTACGTATTAGACTGTCTTCGCCAACGGTCGCCAGTGGTTTAGTAACTCGTTGGCGACGGAATTAAAATTTGGCGATAAAGATCAACGGATTACACCATTGCCGGATTGCCATACTTAGCGGTTTAGCAACTCATTGGCGACGACTTCAAATTTAATGATAAAGTTGGACTGTCTAATATGTAAGTACCGAATAATCTTATTTATGAACCCTAACCATTATAATAATCATATATCATTATTTAGGGCATTTAAGTAATGCTAGGGTTATCATTAGGTATATCTTGAATCGTAATGAGATCATAATAAAAACACCTGAGTTAACAAATCCTCTTTTCTCTGAAGATCCGAACCACATTAGTTGGAACTGGTGAGGTTAGCAATGTTTGGGCTTGAATGCACTAGTTAAATCATAAACTGCCAGCAGCGCTCTAAAATTAAATATATTCTAAATTAAGATGATTTTGGATAATTAAGAAAGCTGATGAAATAGATATCTTTTTTATGTATCTATCTGTTTGAATGGAATTCTAGCAATCATGAATCAATTTTTTATGTATCTAACATTGAATGGAATTCTAGTAAAGGACAATTAGTGCTCAATTATCCTTTACTTGCTTAAAAAGGATTCAAACGGGCTGTTGACTGACCTAATCAAACATATTTTTTATGTGATTTTGATGGTAGGTGAATCGATTGCTTTCTGTGCCAGTTTTAATAAGAAAAGCAGATAAAAACGTATGATTTTAATTGCAATATATAACTTCTTGTTTGAATAATTGTTTAAATGCTACTTAGTTAAATTTGAAATTGTGTATTAAAATTTATATTTTTAATAAATTTAAATAACTGGCTGTTGAAATGGTTTGAAAGTTTGAAATAAAAAGAAATTATGCATCGTAAAACATTTTTTTCCTTTTGATGATTTTTAAATGGTGATACCTTCTGATTTTATGCAGAAGAAATGCTGCCAGTTCAAATTCAGAAAAAAAATCAAAACTTATCTTACCTATTTAAAAACTCATTTTTAGATTCAAATTCCAAACAACTTTTTAAAGTTCCTTTCAGTAATATTTTGGGCAGACTTACCAAATATTGAACATTTTTTTGACCCAATAATATTTGAACCACACTATATAATAGCTGTCGAAAATTATTCCAAAATTAAACAAAGCCACTTGCAAAATATCGGTCGATTCCACCATCATAACACTTTTAAAAGTCCATATCCATAAAATATATGGCCTAAATTTCTCTAAAAAGAATTGTTGTTGTTACTTATGACACTTTTCAAGCCCGCTGACAGACTGTCAGCGATTTAAGCCGACTGTGCGTCTCTTGTTTTTCAGTAGCACCAACTAGGGCCAAGAGTACGAATTAATTACTTCATGAGTCCCATTCACTTGTACAATCCCTTTTTGCAAGAGGGCACAATCACACACTTCACAGATAGAGCACAGGACAACCCCGCCCGAGCCGGGACTTGAACCCGGGACGCCCAAATCATGGAGAAGACCTCCTAAGCTAGGATGACGGCTTTAAAAAGAATTGGACAATTCCACTTTTAAAACTACACAGTCCATAAAATATCTAATATAAATTTTTATATAAATAAAAAAATTTTCCACCACCAAAGCTCTTTTAAAAAGGGATGTTCGTAAAAAAATTTACTCTAAATTTCTTTAAAAAAGTATCGTAGCATCTGAATCACCACCCATTATCTTTCAAAACCCATCAAACATTAACTATAAGTAGATTTTCCAAAAAAAATACTAATTCCAAGGCCATAGCAATCTTAGAAACTCGCATCTTCAGCAATATCTACAGTAAATATCTCTAAAACGATATCGCATCAACTGAAACCACCACCCCATTATCACCCTATCCTTCCACCACCAAAGATCTTTTAAAAAGGCATGTTCATAAAAAATGTACAGTAAATTTCTTTTTAAAAAAAGTATATCAACTGAGTCACCACCCATTATCTTTCAAAACCCATCAAACATTAACTGTAAGCAGATTCTCCAAAGATTATGCAAATTCCATGGCCACAGCAATCTTAGAAACTCACATCTTGAGTAATATCTACTGTAAATATCTCTAATACAATATTGCATCAACCGGAACCACCACCCCATTATCAATCTATCCTTCCACCCGAAAGATCTTTTTAAAAAGCATGTTCATAAAAAAATGTACTGTAAATTTCTTTAAAAAAGTATCATATCAAGTGAGTCACCACCCATTATCTTTTAACCCATCAAACATTAGCTCAAAACCCATCATTCATTATCTCAAAACCTTTCAAACATTAACTATAAAAAGATTCTCCAAAGACTATACAAATTCCACGGCCATAGCAATCTTAGAAACTCACATCTTCAGCAATATCTACCGTGAATATTTCTAAAACGATATCGCATCAACCGAAACCACCACCCCATTATCACCCTATCCTTCCAGTAAAGCCGAAAGCATTAAACGAGTCACTGAAACCCCATCCAGCACTCTCTCCGGAGCAGAAGGTGACGCGTTTAATCAACACCTCCAAACGATAGACCCCGGAGGCTGTAGGAAGGAAAATAATAATTGATTTATCGAGCGAGTGCTGCAATTGAATATCCCGGGTCCTTCTCGCCTAATCTTAGGAGGATTAGGAACCGGCAGATAATTGCTGGGAACATGCGACTGGGCCGCTGTCACTTCGGGTGCGGCCTTTTGTCTTTCGGCCTGCCTGTCACAACGATCACCCCGCAAGACAGTGAGACGATTCTTGCGGCAGACGGACCCCTTCGAGCGCGTCTTCATCAGTTAGTGGTCTCCACTAAAATAATGGGATAATTTTAGAGAGATTATGACCATGCAATTGATAATCAAAGTGGTCTGAGTTAATGAGATAAAGGGGTAATCATAGCATTGCTTGATTTTGAAGGCCATAATTTTTCAAGCGTAAAACTGGTTTAGATCTAGAAAGTATTTATAGACCGAATCAATTTTTTCCATGCTATGACATCACATTTTCTATTAAAAATAAAATACCCCCCTCCAAATAGGAATAAGAGAAAAGGTCTACCCAAAATTTTCTCGTTGTAAGTGCAATGACATATAATAATCACGCAATACAATAAGTATCCAGTTCGAAATTATCTAACTCCCAAACTATATGGTCTAGTTTTTTTTTTTTTTTTTTTTGCAATTAAATGTAGAAATAGACGTCTACTAAGGCTTTTTTTTAAACTCAGGGCTATTAGGTTTTTCAAAACTTAAAAAATGTTAATTTTGACTCTTAGGTTTAACTGTTCATATATGTTTAAACATTTATCTGCACCGGCTTTCTGGACCAGAGGTAGCGCATCTTAATCGTGTTCTGAGAGTATTGGATTCCAGTCCCTGATCGGGCATGGTTGTTTTTCTGTGTGCTATTTGTGAGATGTGTAACTGTGCCCCCCCCCTGTAAAAAGGGGCCGTGCAAGCAAATGTGGTGAGTGTGTGGCTAAGTCGTACTCTTGGCCCTAGTTGGGGTTACTTCAAAAACAAGAGACGCTCTTTTCGGCTTAAATCTGCTGCTGCATGAGAGGAGGGCTTGTCCACGGCAAGTGCCATAACAACATTTATCAGCGAAAAGTAATATCAGTTTGAGCCAATTTTTTTGAGAGCTAGACCTACGATTTACGTTATTGTTTCATTTGTGTTTCCAGCCTTTAAGTTGGGTCTTACTTTAAGAATTTATGGTGAAATGGGAACAGTTTATATCCTTTAACTTGTTTTTTCTCAAATGAATTATTGAAAATGGCTGTGCAATACACAAACTACCGATGCAGGACTTACTATTTTAAGACGTTACACGCAGCTGCTTCTATGACTCACCGGACCATGGCTTCTTCTGTACAGCCGACCACCCCGCCACCACGGAACGTAGCAGTTTCAACAGGATTTGTTGCAACCGACTGTGGACTGTAGCAATGTCTATCCTTACATTGACCGAATCTGTCAAACTGATATTCTTTTCGAAATGATTGACCCAAAAGGGGGGCAAATAACGGCCACTTCCTCCTCTACAAACTTTCAAATAGTTGGCAAAAAACTGACAATTTTAGACATCATGTCCTTCATAGTCCTAAGATTAATTAGTACCATCAGTACTGAACTCAAGTTATTATTTTAAACTTGCATAGGCTTTCATTAATCGGAGATTTATGTGCTTTCCTTTAAATAGTGGTAAACAGTACCGATTCCTCCACAAATGCATTTATTTTCCTGCATTCTTGGATAATCTTTGGAAATATGCAGGAAATCTCCCATGTCCTGATGCAATTTGGATTACCAGTGGATGGTATCTTCTTATTTTTATTTCTGGATTAGGAATAAAATATTAAGTTACGCTTTCTTTTTTGGACATATACCATCTGTCAAACCATTGTAGCTTAATTTCTTCTCTCAATTCCCATTTTAAGACAGCATTTGATTTGGGAACTATTATATCCACACTCTTTTTCTGTATGCCATCTTTGCATATTGATTCGCCTTTTCGTTACCATATATTCCAATCCAGACCACGGCTGCCTTCACATTGAGAAAAAAATGGAGGGCTTACATGGGGATGGCTCTTACATGGGAGGCATGCATTTAGATTGTTCATTCGTGAAAATATTAAAACGCAATGACCAGTCGATTTCGAGAAAATGGACCTCATACTTTTGGTAAAGCTTATATACTGATAAGTTGACTACCGTTCGGATGGTCCCAAAGGCGTGATTATCTAGGTAACCGTCTCGTATGCGAAAGGTCAGTGTTCAAACGATATGAGACGATTACTTATAGTAGTAGAATATCTACACATATAAAATTTAGAATGCGATTTTGTGAATGCAGATGTAGTTATGTGTCAAATTTCGATTTTGATTGGTTGAAAAAAAAGAATCCAAAAGACACATTCGATTTTCTGGCGCTTCTGCATTTCTTTCCTTATTTGTGCGATTAATCCTTAAAAAAATTCCGAAAACCAGATACTGTCATAACTATAGTAATTTGGCCAAGTTACTTTGCAAAACCCACATGTTGGCCTTTTTAGTTTTTTAAAAAATACTGCTTTTTATAATCCTATTTAAACATTAAGCGCTCTTTTTAGCACTTTACAATATCTTTCATCATTGTTTCTCTTTTTCGTGACTCACAGATTTATGCTTTTAAATATTTAGATTCTGTGAACATTCCATGTTTTGATTTTATTATTAATTGATACAATTATTTTAATTTCAAGAATGTGACGTAGCTTAGCCATGGTTTTTTTGTCATAAAAACAACCTTAACTTTTAACCATTGTTCGCGCATATAGCATATGATTAATAATACACAATTATTCAAAAATATGCAAAAAGAATTTGAGGAAACCGCCCACTATTTTTTCATTATAATGCAATAATTTCGATAAGTGTTTCGAATTAAAGAACTTTTGAAATCTATTTGGCTTCCGTTTTAAGCATCAAGTTGAAATCTGCTTCGATTTATCAACACACAAAAAAAGAATTTTTTTACTGTCAACATATTTTATCTGCTAAATCTGCCAAATTAAAACTGCATCAGGCTTTTACAGACTAAGAGCAGTTTCATATCTGATGCATAAAATATGGCAGGTACTTCTTGTGTACAGCCGACCACCTCTCCATCACTGAATGTAGCAGTATCGACAGGATTTGTTGTGACCTACTGCTATTTTTAGTATTGTCCATCCTTGCACTGACCGATTTGTCAAGCTGACCTTCACTCCAAGGTAATTGCCCACAAAGCGGTCAATAATTACCCTCCCTCCCCATCTTCCAATTAAACAAGGAAGTGACCAGCACTAAATGAAAATCTCCACGAAATTCAAAACATTTCTCAAAAATCCTGTTTCACAACGGCAGAAATCCGAGCACTTTCAAAAACTTAAGAAACTGATAATTTTTGACACCGTGTCCTTCAGAGGATATGGCATGTAGTCCATTAAAAAGAATCCTATTTCCAAGAAACTTTCTTATAATATAATAAAAACCCAGATCTTGAACCCCTAGGCAAAACAATCGGGACAACGATTTAAATGGCGTTAACCCCCTCAAACAGAGGGTACTTAGTTTGGCATTGCATCACAAGTTTAAGACCTTCACAAATTAATCTATTTGCACAAAATTAGTAAAATTAAAATTTCATTCACTGTCATCCAAAATGAATGGTGATTAGGCTCAATGACCAGGTAAATGCAATTAAATTTACATGACACTTGCGCTGAATGAAGAAATTATACACTTTAAGTAATTAGTCAATAACATGTAATATAATTAAGATTATAAATAAATTGTATTATTAGCATTACTAATGAAAAAAAGAAACATACCAAATTTCTGAGGATATTTAAAATAACAGTGACTATGGTTAGATTATGATTTCCGTAAATAGTAATAATTTTTTGACTGAAAATTCTTTAAGTGCTGACAATTTTTATTTTGCGCTTTTAAGAAAGGATTTATGGATTTAGATACACCGTTGACTATTTTGATTAAAAATATATTCGTCAAAACGCATTAAATGACTAAAATTTGCAAAATTGAAATTTGTTTTAAATGTTCGTTTGATATTGTTTCCGAAGCATTATGTCCTTTTGATGAACTTTTTTTTGAACTTATTAAACATAGCATTAATTTTACATAACTTATTTAGCAGTGAAATATTTTCTTACTCCTGATTAAAATTAAAGTAATTTATTAAGGTTTTTTCAGAAGACGGAGTATAAATTCAAAGCTTTATTTTAATTTTATAAGTGTTAGCATTAAAGATATAATCCTATAATATATAGTCATTTCCTCGAAAAATGGGTAAAATCAATTACAGTGTAAAATTTTAAGGTTAATAACTACAGCTATTTAATGTGGAGGACATAATGAAGATTTAGGCAAAAAGAAGCTACTATTAAATAAGGAAAATACAACTTCGATTATAAAATAAAACTCTTTCTTTTAAAAAAATAAATAAAATTACTCAGAAGTGTATCTTTATCTCGTATCGAAAAAATTTAGCATAATTCTAGGGATCCAAAAATTCACCCGGAAACTTATATCTTATTCTGTGCCTTTCGGCTTAAGAAAAGTACCTAAACTTTATTGTTTGAGTCTTGTTTCTTTCTCAGTAAATAAAAAGGAAGGAAGGAAGGAAAGAAAGAAAGAAAGAAGAGGAAAATCGAACAGAAAACTCGTGTACCTACCTTGTTCTAACAGCTGTAATGACAGAAAACGTCGGAAACCAGTGATATAAAAAATACACAAAACATTCCAAAGTCCAGCAACTCATTCGCCGACAATATAAAATATGCAAGTTGAGCTTAATGCCGTATTTCCTTTTCTTTTCTTTCTACAAAAGATGCCGACTTCTTTCGGAGACTGGTTCAGCCTTTGTAGTTCAACAATCAAAGAAGTTGTATAGTACAACATCTTGAGTCAGATTAAAGCTTCTTTTTTTTTCTTTCCTCTGAAATTTCTTTACTTCAGAAGTATCGTTTGATTATGGTGAATGATTTTGTTGCGATGTTTTCGAAGAAGGCATAAAAGAAGTAAGAGGCTGTGAGAATGCATGATAAAATAGAACTTGGTACAAGAATAAAAAGTTGCCTTATTTTGTACTCTAGAAAAATGGCATTCTTCGGTAAAATGCACGGTGAATGGTAAGTTGCTGAATGGTAAGCAAAGCACCCAGCATTTATTCAGTTGATACAGCCAAAAAAATTTTTTTTATTGAACTTGGATTAGGTATTCAACAAGACGATTTCCTATTTAAAAAATTTTAAAGGCTAGGTGTCATCTAAAAATTGCAGCATACTTATTTAACCATGGGGAGATATTTCAAAAAACAAATTATCTCGCACACTCTAGTAAACTTCACGCCAGAGAGCCCTTTACATGGCATTGGCGTACAATTTTTATGAAATATTAATTTTTGTCGTGAATTTAACGTAATTACTAACTCTATCGTATCATTCTTGGCGAGTTGAATAGTATCTTTATAGTGACTTTTAAGATGGATCAAAACCCATGTTGGTCTTAGGTATAATGAAGAAGCTGATATCCTAGCAAAACCATCCATTACCGATGGTGTATTGATGGAATATATAATATTTAGTTCAAATTTTCAATCGTTAATAAAATACTTTTTATTCATCCACTCAAGTTCAAATACATTTTTGAATGACACTTGATATTATAAGGTTTTTCAAGTATTAATTTGTTAATTAAATTAATTAATTTTAGCAGTGTGTAGGGAAAACTGAAATAATCAGGCAGTATCTCAATCGAAAATTACTTGTTCATTAATTATTTTTTTAAAAAAATTTAACATATGATTTTGCTTTAGAATCATTGCTTATATCCTTTTAATTAAAATTTTTTATGCTTATTGTTACACACTTTCTGTGTTTAATTATGATACTCTTTTATACATTTTTATAATTGATCTCTTTAATCCTCCTAGATGTAAAAACCATATGATTGGTGCGGTATAACCTGGAATGACTCTAGTGTCAAAACCCGCAACCAATCTCAATCGGAAAAATGCGAGGATTTTAATTTCTTTCAAGCGAAAGTAAAGAATTGGAGTTCAATTCTTTCAAAAATCAAGTTTTTTGATAAATTTTTTATATTAACTGTAACTATTTAATAAAAAGTAAATAATATTAAAAAAATTCTTGAACTAAGTAGGAATTTTTTTTAAAAATTATATTACTTGTCACAGAATTTTTAGTTAACTTTAACATGCTTAAGTATGGAAACGTTTGGATTCTCAATTTAATTGCCGAATTTTTTTGAAGAATATTACTTATTCAATTTATATCAAAATTCGTATCAAATGTAGATACTCGTATACACTTGTAGAATTTTTTTTTTCATTGTCCTGCTTGAAACATCCCGTCCAAGTGTAAATTTATATCAATGCCATTTATTTAACGCGCATTCCATTTACAAGTGCATTTTCAAATTTTGCAATATTTACATTTTGATGACCAACTAAACATTTGACCGTCAAACAAAAATACATAAGAAAAAAAGTCACTCAGACATATCCTCATTCCAGTCTACGGAAGGGAAAATTCAATTCGATAAAAAGCAAATCGTCGCTTATTACAACCAGACGTTTTCAATCAAGAAACTCCAAATTGAGCTAGTTATTGTCCAGGCTTGTGACCATTCATAAGCCGGTCGGTCATTTCAATCCACTCCCTCCCTTCCTAACGATAGAAACTTTCTTTTTTAGGGGTGATGACCCCCCTACGTCCCCTTGCTGTTCCAGGCTTCACAAACTTTATCTGTGGCGTCCAGATACGGTACATTCTGGCCTGTTTTTTGTGAGCTTTATGAGGCATGAAGCGGTCGCCCACTGAGCTTATGAGCGAATAAAAACGAAAAGCCGAGGAAGAACAAAAAAATAATACTAAAAGTGGAATATCCCCCCTTCTTTTATGAGAGCCACCCCTCTAGAAACTCGCTGTGATTTGCTTTTTTTAGTGTCTGCTCTGCGATTTCTCTGGCAGTTCCTCAAAGGGACTTATAAAAAGCTTGGAAAAGTTTCCTGTTGGTATATATCTTCAAGCGTGGGACTGTGGAGTCGGTCCGGCCGTGGGTCAGTGTTGTTTCTATGGAAGAAGGAAGAAAAACAAAAACGATTTGTTGTTTTTTCCGGTTTATTTTAAGACTTACAGCGGCCAATTTTATTTTTTTTCTACTTGCCTTCTGAACCACCATGCTAGGGTTTTTTTCCACCCCTCCAGAGCTTTTTATGGCATTTACAGGGCAAACAGTGCATATCTGATGGGAAAATAAATGTTGCAAGATTTTATTGGGGTCGAAGTTTTGGTGATTTAATCCCGACCGAGCGTAATGATTTGTTTTTTAGAGCTTGATAAAACCACCAGCACAAAGATTAAAGTAAAAAAAATTCGTGGTGAAAGATTTTTATTGTTAGCCTCTAAGTTTTTATTCGAATTTATTTACAATTGATGCGTTTCACAAGATTATATTTAGATATACTATACTTAAAAAGATGTTTTTAAAGTGATTAAAACCCTTTTTTTTCTATTTCCTTACTGGAATATTAATTTTAAAAAAAACCCTAAAAAATTGATTTAATCGGATTGCTTTTAATATTAATACAGCAATACAATCGGCAACACAGAACCTTGATATTTATTATAAGAATTATATTTGCCTTCTTATATTTCATTTTGACAACCTGTCCATAGCACCTTTATAAGAGACGGCCCATTCTTAACCTAAAGGTAAATGTCCAAAGCAATAAGGACTTAAAATTTTCATATATGCCGTTTTTTATACTCAAATACAACATATACAATCACATTTTAAGCATTACGCACATTTTATGTTCATACAAAAACCTTTTTTTATTCAAAGACAAATCCACTTTGGTTCACATATTGATTTAACTGACATCCCAAGAGCTAATCCTAAGGTCGTTTTTCTTTTATCAAGGAAATTCAGTGTTTTAAAATGATTAAATTGTTTACAATTTTATTATGATCTGTAAAATGACAAATTTTTGGAGAAGTATAGCCAGATTGACTTCATGCCATTAACCCATTCGCTGCCAAACACGAATATACTCGTGGTTGGCAGGATGTTTGTCAGTGCCAGTACGAATATACTCGTTATATTTTCAATATATTATAACGTACAACTTGTCAAACTTGCAAACTTTTTATGGCCACAAACATAAATATACAAGTGTAAAAACTTGAAAAAAAGCTAAAAATAAATTGTTTTTACAAACATTCTACTTTATTTAACCCATTCGCTGCCAAACCTAAATTGTATGAGGTTATTCCCACTGCCCACCCCGAGTATGCTCGTGTTTGCTTTTTACACATGTAAATGATTATTTATGACAAAAAATGTGAATTTATTTTGAAGTAATAAAACTTAGATAAAGAATAACACTCAAAGCAGAAATAACAATGGGAATAACATCATACAATTTAGGCCTGGCAACGAATGGGTAAAACCAAGCAGTTGGAATTATGCATATATTTCCGGTTTTAAGATGTTCTGAACGATGCGAAGTTTTAGGATTTATGTTAATTCAGTCAACAAGTTACTGCTTTGAGTATTGAGGAATCTATAATCTTTTTTATTAGTTATTTGTTTGATCCGAAACAATCATATCAAGTAAAATATACTTCACTTACTAAAATTTAAAGCACTGAAGTTTATTTTTTTAAAGATTCGGATTTACGAAGCTTTCAATTTTATTATATGCGATCAATCAATGATCACCAATTAAAATGGAAATAGTTAATTGGATAATCTTATTAAAATAAGTTGGTTAATGGGTTTAAAATTGACTTACAATATTGATATTCCACATAGTTTTGATCATAGAGTTTTTGTTTAGATGTTGGTGCATCAAGAATGTTTTACAGAGAGACAGTAACTATCATGTTATTCAAAGAAACGGAATAAAATTTTGGTTCAAGGTATTTTGAGACATGCGCTCAAGAATTATATAAAAATCTAAGTTAACCTCAAACAATTCCAGGGGGAAAAAATTTAAATTTTTCGAATGGAAACATCGGTTTATTTCTTATTGGAATGTATTTTCCATTGCAAAAAAAATCAATACAAATATCGTTTCAGCGGTAATTATTGCTCTAAAAACCACAGTGGTAGGAAAACTAAGAAGACAAAATAACCAAAAATAGCAGAAAAACAACAGCTAGGCATAACACAATTGTTTATTCTTTTCTTAGTATATATATATAGCTTTGATGAATTTCTCTCAACAGGTACCATTCTAATTTTGTTTATTGTTTTTTTTACTACGATGAACACATTCCAATGAAAGAAAGTTATTGTTGGCATTTGAAAATTTTGAGCTCTTTTTCACTGTAACCGTAATTTTCTGAGGTTAACTTTGTTTTTCATATAATTCTTGAGCTCATGCCTCAAAGCACCTTGAACCAAAATTTTATTTCGTTCCTGTGAATGGTATGATAGTAGCAGTCGTATATCTGGATAGTTTTCTTGTAATCCCTCTCTATATAAACTTAACACTTTGGTGACCGGCAATTTTACACAGAAACTATGTCATGCCACCGGCTACTTTTTTGTAGTTGAATATGAAAGTAAAACGTTCTAAAAAAACTCCAATGAATTTTGTTGAATTGGAACATCAAAAAGTTCTTCGCCGATACCTTCCGTCACGGTTGAAATTTTTGGAATTTTACTAAAATTCTAGTAAGAATGTAAATACTGGGAAAAGTAATTTTTCTGTTATAGAGCGGACAAGACTAAACACGATACGCCAAGTTTTTGCAATTTTCTATATCGCCCTCGGTGTTATAAATTGAAACAGATAATGCAAGCGCAATGACGAGTTAACTCGTCACCGGTCAACAATGTTTGGGCATGAAAAGACGAGTTAACTCGTCAACGGTCAGCAAAGTGTTAATATGGCAGAAAGGGATTGAAATGATAATGCATTGCTTCCTACTTTTTTCCCCCTTTATTAAGTTATTTATAACTTCAAAACTCATAAGCTTATATTTTCTGAATGGACAATTTTGCTGGCTCTACAAAATCAACGGCCATAAGTGCATAAGCGTTGATAGTTTCCACATCTTAAAACTGACGGTAAACAAAAAAAAGTGAGAGAAGAAGAAGAAAATTAAAAGTAATCCGCATCATTTAATATTTATCTTATTTCCAATACCCCATTCTCCTTCAAACGGAAGTTAATCTTAAAGTGCGCCAACTTTGGAGAAAAAAATGAAACAGTTTCTCCTTATTAATCTTTTCATACGAAATTTCTGGCTTCTAAAACACCCTTTGATCTGCTTTTTCTTTGATTAAAGAAAAGCCAAACTAAACAGAATTGGGTTTTATTCTCTAAATAAAAAGAAGAAAGAAAGAAAGAAAAAAGCATCCAATGATGTTGTAGCCTGTAAGTTCGCATTTTATTGGATTTTTATTTTCTGGCCATCCTTCAATAAACAGGAAGCTTTTAGCCTGGAACAGAAGATTTACACGGAGGAATCATTCCTTGAAGATGATTTCCCCATCTTTAAGGCGGAAGCGTTCGAAGCAAAGGGAGGGGGGAGGGGTCAAGTGCCGTGCCATCTTTTTGAAAACCACCATTAGAAACGGCGGCGACCAGACGACTTTTGGATGGGTGGTAATGCAAGTTGCCCTCTAATATAACCTTAAAGTTTTTTTTTTTCATTTATTTTTATTTAGGGCTAGATTATTGATCCAAGTTCATTTTACGTGCAATCGGGAAAATTCGTATCATTCTGATGTGTAAATACTTTTGAATGTAAAACCAAATTGAGATCTTATTTAACATTTTGAGCACTTAATTTACTGTACTTTATTACTAGATGCCATAACTTTTGTATGTTACCAAATTGAGATCCTACTTAACATCTTGAGCACTTAATTTACTGTACTTTATTACTAGATGCCATAACTTTTGTGTGTTACCAAATTGAGATCTTACTTAACATCTTGAGTAGTTAATTTACTCAACTTTATTACTAGATGCCATAATTTTAGTCCTTTTATACACAGAGACGAATTTTTTGAGTGAATTGATAAATGTTTATTGATTTTAATCAATTTCTGTGTTGAATTATGACAGATATGAATGATTTTAATTTACATATTTAAAAACTGAATTGTTTGAAGTTTAAAATAAACATGCTTTTATTGAGTGCTTTGAAAAGAATAAAATTTTTATCGAAAAATATGGAGGTATAAAGGTCTTGAATATTGGAAATGTTGACATTGTTTTTATCAGCGAAGTGTCTATTAGTGATATTATTGTCCCAAAAATAATGTGGCATAGTTGTAAAATAACCAGCAAATGCAAGATATGTATCATTAAACTATTACAATTCTTTAATTGGTTTATATACATGAACTTAAACATTTACCATTGTCGTGTCATACTGTGTAAATTCTAAATAGCATAACCGTTTATAATCTTTCAAGAATCGCAATGTAAATGAAACAAACGTATAAATGAAAAAAATGTATAATCTAAGTTGAGATGAACAGCTACTATTATAAATTAAACAAAATTAATGCAAACACTTGTAAAAACAATAATTTTAAAGGTTTTTAAAGTACTAATAAATTACTACGTAATTTTGAATGAAATAACTTCATTTTAATTTCAAAATTAATTTATTATAAAAGCAAGAAAATGTACCTTTATTGCATAACTTGAAAGAAATTAGGCATTTAATTTTTTTAAGCAATTTAGTATTTGCTGAGGCAAGGAATTGAAAAAAATAAAATCTTTGTATCACCGTTTGACGTACTGATTTTCTGTTATTGTTCTTTTTGAATTCAACACCTGATGGTTTTCATCAAAAATATCTTTAAAAAAATAATTTCGTAGCTTTAAATGAAGTATTTTCGCTTATGAAATAACTTTTCACATTTTTTTACCTTAAATTAAATCAGCAAGTTTATAATCTAATTCATTAATTGAGAATCCTTTTATACAATATCGTTATTACAGTTACAGTGGCATCTGTACTTAGGATATTTCAGTCTTCTTTAGCACCAAAGACATCGCATAAATGAATAATTGTCTAACATAAACGATTTACGAATAATAAATAAACGGTTTTCCCACGCATTACATAATATAGAAAATAATATTAAATGTTTATATTAGATATCTTGGAAATTGTAAACTAGTAATTTTGACTCATTTTCATTCAATTTTATTTTTACTTTCTTAAATGAATTTTTTAAAAATAAAAGCAAATATATGTCCCCAAAGCTATTAAATTAAATTAGTTAAATTTATATCTTATTTAATTAAAAATGCGATGAAATGTGAAACTAAATCGTTCATTTGTTAAAAGAAGCGTCTGATAAAGGACATTTCTTAGAGTCGCCAAATTCTTAATGCACTGGAGATGCAATGTGTTTTGTGTCCCCAACACAAAAACACATTGCATCTCCAGTGTAACATATGAATGTTATTTTTATCAGTAGGTCAATCGATATTATTTATTACGTTATTTCTATCATTAGGTATATCGATATTGTTTATTATGTTGTTTCTATCATTAGGTATATCGATATTGTTTATTATGTTGTTTCTATCATTAGGTATATCGATATTATTTATGTTATTTCTATCATTAGGTATATCGATATTATTTATTATGTTATTTCAATCATTAGGTCTATCGATATTATTTATTATTATGTTATTTCTATCATTAGGTCTATCGATATTATTTATTGTGTTATTTCTATCATTAGGCCTATCGATATTATTTATTATTACGTTATTTCTATCATTAGGTCTATCAATATTGTTTATTATTACGTTATTATTTATTATGGTATTTATATGGTATCGATATTATTTATTATGGTATTTATATGGTATCGATATTATTTATTATGGTATTTATATGGTATCGATATTATTTATTATGGTATTTATATTAATATGTCTATAATATTTCAATCAATAGTGTCAAGAGAGTTAAAATTTCAAAGAAATAGTCAACAAAAAACATCTGATATACATTGGGACGAAAAGGGTAATTTATATAGAGCGTTACTGTAAATTAAAATAACTTATACTAACAAACATAATTTTTTAAAAATATTTAAAACGTTCCGACAATGGAAATAGTAAGAGCCAACAGACATGTCGTTTTAAAAATATTTAAAACGTGTCGCAATTTATGGTAAATTTGGCCGGGATAGCCAGGTTGGTAAGGCGTTGGACTCATATTTTTTAGATTGGAAGTTCGAACGCCGCCGGTCGAAGATTCCGTGTGTGGTGGTGACTGGCGATCGTTAAATCGGCCATAATCAAAAAGTACTTCATGTCGAAAGCAATACCACTCTGTGTACTAAGTCAGAGGTGATCGCTCTCTGTTCCAGATCGGAGGATGAATGAATGAAATGATGAATTAAGTCCACCTCGGAAAAAATGTTTGTAACGTGTGTGAGCTAGAAGTCAGTCTTCTGCCTCGGGTGCTCAAGGGTTCATACCCTCTGAAGCTATTTCACTTCTCCTTCAGCTATAAAGCGGAATACGATAACAACAACATTCATGGCAAATACAATCTACCGAATTTCATAAAACATGTTTAACACTCAATATTAAACAACTGAAAATGTTATATCTAATACACACAAACGATTAACGTTTCATCAAATTTTATTATTTTTATTTTTACCATCATAAAACAAAAGATGTGCAAATTTTACCATCCTTAAAACAAAGATGCGCAATTTTTACCATCATTAAACAAAAGTTGCGCAATTTTTACCATCATTAAACAAAAGATGCGCAATTTTTACCATCATTAAAACCAAATGTGCGCAATTTTTGTCATCCTTAAAACAAATGATGCTCAATTTTTACCATCATTGAAACAAAAGATGCGCAATCTTTACCATCCTTAAAACAAAAGATGCGCAATCTTTACCATCATTAAAACAAAAGAAGTGCAATTTTTATCATCATTAAAACAAAAGAAATGCAATTTTTACCATATATAAAACAAAAGAAGCGCAATTTTTACTATCCTTAAAACAAAAGAAGCGCAATTTTTACTATCCTTAAAACAAAAGAAGCGCAATTTTTACTATCCTTAAAACAAAAGTGCAATTTTTACCTTCCTTAAAACATAAGATGCGCAATTATTAACATCATTAAAAAAAGATGCGCAATTTTTACCATCATTAAAGCACAAAATGCCTAATTTTTACCATCCTTAAAACAAAAGATACGTAATTTTTAAAATCTTTAAAACAAAAGATAAGGAAGACAAAATTAAAAGATAAACATGAATTATTCCTTCCCCAATTATGGTTGCTCTAACTATTACATATCAATCTTTCTCCGATAAATAAATAGAATGTACACACATCCAGTTCTTTCTCTCTGTTATAACTAACCTTTCACCAATAAGGTACTTAAATGGATATTCTTAATAGTAATGACGGGAAATGTGCGTATAACCAGTGATTGTCCCCACGAATGACTGTTCCTGTCAGTTTAGTTACCTCAGGTAAACCTCGTAAAAACTGTCATAAACTCCCAGTGCTTGATTTTGGTAGTAAAATGTTTATCAAAGCTCACATTCTATCGCCAGACAGATGCCATAAATTACGGGGCGACGAGCGAGCTTTTCAAATAATTGACTCGTAACTTCGCCAACCCTCCGTACAGATGAATTTTATGGGGTGGACGAGGGCCTTGAATTTTTCAGGCCTCCAGGCGGCAATTGGAATAGCAGATTGGTAGGTCGCTGATATCGGAGGAATAGCAACCATGGCCTTTGCTAACCTTATTAACATGATGCAGTTTACGCCTTTGCTATTTTATTCGGTATAGTTGGGTTGTAGTTAATGTTAAAAATATAATTATCATGAGTTTCTATGGGAATTTATTATTCATGGGAGTTTCAAAAGATAGATACTATTTTCAGTAAATACATATTAAATAGTATTTTATTTTCTTTTGCGGGTATGAAGTATTAAAGAAATTTAGTGGTAATCTTTATATGAATTTCGATAGATTTGATCTCTTTATTGTCTGCAAAATGTTTTTTGAAATCAGATTTCTTTTATGTGTTTGTCCCAAGAAATTATGAAAAAAGATAATTCAGAATTTCCAACGAGATGAATGAATAAAATTTTTGATTTAATCTTTAAAAATTAAGCTGATGAAGAATTTCATCATATCTACAAATTCAGAGTCGAAAAGAGGAAGTTTTTTTTATATCATGTGAGAACATTGATGTATTGTTTTGGAGGCTTTGGTGTCTCCAAAATTTGAAGGCAAAAAAATATTCGTTTTTTCATTGGTAGATAGCGAGTCATCTGCCCCACAACATTTGAGGTTTGTTTTGAAAATTTTGTTTTGAGATATTTAATTAAATTTATTATCAATTTCTTTTTGCTTGTCATTTCTATGAAATGACGTCATCTTCCTGTTTGTTTGCGATTTCTTACAATAAATAATTAATCTCGCACTATGAAGATTATCTGTGTGTCTTTTAATTCTCCTTCAGTTTTAACAATCGTAATTTTGTAAAACGCGACTTATATTTATTCTTTAACGATATTATAAGCGCAATCTTGCTAATTGTATTTCTCAAAATACTGTAAGTATTAGAATATAATTTTAATATCAATCTTCATTACGTTCATTAGATTTTACCACATATACAATAGCTTCATGTAATAGTGACTTTTTCTTGAAATTACTGGGCTTACTCATCTATTTAAAATCGGTCCAACTCCAAAACTTTGTATGCCAGTTAGAAAAATTGAAAATGATTTTTAAAAATTAGCATTAGAGAGAGAAAGTCTCGTTTTTTTAAAAAAAAACCAGTTTAAACTGGTTAATGACTTAAATTAATTAAGACAAATAATCCCTTAAAAATAATAATGTTCTCACTTGATAATTTTCCACCGTAGATTTCATTTTTTTCATTTATTGTGCTTTGATGACTATCAAATAATTCACGTATTACTTTCTCGTATACGTTTTGATGAATTTTTTGAAAAATATTTTTCAAATTTTAAATTTTGATGAATCTTTACGCTTTAAATTTCTCTGAGACCGAAAAGCCATTTAATGGAAAATAGCTGTCTATTTATCACACAGATGAATGAAAAATGTATGAAGTAAGAGGTCCACATTTGGCATTTTTTAAATCAAATTTGAAGATTTCTATCAAATTTCGAGTAAAATTTATTCAGAAAAAGTACGTCTGTCTGAATGTAAATTAACACGAAAACTACAAAATGACGAGAGTTGGATCAGATTATGTACACAAATCCAAAATCCATAAATGATATACCTGTCAAATTTTGAACCAATTCCAACAATGGTTTGACTATCAGTTTCTATGTCTATCTTTCAGAAGAATGTGAACGTATTAATTAAGAAAAAGCCTTTACGTAAATTTGTCGAATTTAGAATAGGATTTAACTACAAGTGCAGTTTTTTTCAATTAGTTGAGAAAATAATGACTAAAACATGACCTCTGAATACTAATAAACAAATTCCAGAGATTAATTGATAAATAACTCGCCAAGAATAACACAATAATTAAGTAAAAGTTGTAAATTCTCGCCAAAAGTCAGTGCAGTGCATCTTTTGAATGCCAGTGTCATGTAAGACTTTCTCTGGAATGGCAAATTTATTATAGAGCATAAGAGAAAGTTTTGGGGAAACTATTCCCACTTATATAAATTATATTTCAATTGCTGACGTCCCGATATAGGTGTAGCATGTCTTTCCCGTAATCTGGGAGCCATGGGTTCGAGTCCCAGTTCGAGCAGGGTTGTTCTTCTCTTTAACATCTTTGAGATATATGAACCATCTCCCCCTGTAAAAAGGGGCTATGCAAGCGAATGCGATGCGTGAGTAGCTACGACGTACTCTTGGCCCTAGTTGGCGCTACTTGAAACAAGAGAAGCACTCTCGGCTTAACATCGCTGACAGCATAAACGAGCTTGCTGTTCCATGGCAAGTGACATTAGAAACAGCAACAATAATTAACCCTTTGCGGATATTATACAATTATAATACTTTTATTTGCTTGCCAGTCTCATCCTCATTATTAATACAGAATCGTTCTATGATTCCGTGAAAGGTCATTACCTATCAAAGAGGTGGCTGAGGAGATTTCGGAGATCAGATAAAAGATAAAAGATATTTTGAAATGAGGAAATGCTTAGAAAGTCATTTGCTTTGTAACTTGGTTCCTGTTCATCTTTGTACAATTATATTAATTGACGCAGTGTTTCTTACTTGAGTATTTGACTCATGAACATTTTTCCTTAAAATATTGATTCATCAACATTTTTCATCGAGGTATTGATTCATCCACATTTTTCATCGAGGTATTGATTCATCCACATTTTTCATCGAGGTATTGATTCATCAACATTTTTCATCGAGGTAATGATTCATCAACATTTTTCATCGAGGTATTGATTCATCAACATTTTTCATCGAGGTATTGATTCATCAACATTTTTCATCGAGGTATTGATTCATCAACATTTTTCATCGAGGTATTGGTTCATCAACAATTTTCATGGCGGCATTGATTCATCAACAATTTTCATCGCAGTATTGATTCACCAGCACTTTTCCTCGCAGCATTGATTCATCAACATTTTTCCTCGCTGTATCGATTCATCAACATTTTTCCTCGCAGTATTGATTCACCAGGACTTTTCCTCGCAGTATTGATTCACCAGCACTTTTCCTCGTAGTATTGATTCATCAACATTTTTCCTCGCAGTATTGATTCACCAACATTCTTCGAACTGTTTTTAAGTTTTTAATATTAACCTACTCAATGATCGCTGTTGCGCTCTGTGTCTACCTTCAATTATTCTGAATTTTTAAATGAATAACACAATATGAATCTATTTTTAAACTGGTATTTTTGTATTGTATTACTTGCCGTTCATTATAGTTTTAATTGCATATTGGTTGAATGGTGTGTGTAATTAATTGGTATTGATCCAATGTATTGATCTTTTTAAGTTCGCTTCAAGAAATCATTTAGTTTACGACACTCAAAGACTATCTAATGCAAAGAGCAATGAAAAGTTTTGTTTTTTGAATATACATCAGGATAAACATTATTACTAAATGCTGTCTATGACTTCTTATTTTTCAAAGGTTGAATGGGTTGATCCGTAGAGAACATCATCCCCTTGGCGCACTCTTCAAAATCGCCAACTCCCCGCGCTCTTGCTTCTTATCTCTCAGAGGAAGATATCCTCCACAGACAACATTAGATTGCCTTATTTGGCGCTAAATATCCTTGGCGAAAACTGGTTGATGCTCTCTCCTGTCGCACCGTTGAATGAATCAAACATCAGATAGGCAAGAAAAGCCAATGGTTTGAAACCTGATATCAAATCATCAATAAACAGTAACGTTGTCAATCAACAGAATATAACACAATATTTCCCTTTAGTATATACAGGATAAGTGCATCCGCTTTACGAGAAAGGTGTTAATTGTCGCACAAACCCCAAAATCCTTCCATCAACCACAGACAACCCTACCGTCAAGCGATAAGTGATCCTTATCTAATTTGATTAACACCCTCGGTTTAGTGGCATATTTTTATCTGGCAATTGTTGACCTTGGAAGGCATCCGTCAGAGAGCCATTTTGGGTGCCGAGATTATGGGATTTGTCTTCCTCTTTTCGTCTCCTCTACCTGTCAGTCCCTTGACGGAATAACTTCACCCTTGACTTCTGCGTCATCAATTACCGAAAGACACGAACTGGGGTGCAGGAATGTGGAGGAATCCCAGAGCGACACTCCTGTCTTGTCAATGTGGAGATCATTGAATAAAGAATAATTCAATGTGTTAATCATTGGATTGGATAAATCTGCTCTCTATTGATAAGCAAATGCCTTCATGTCGCCTTTGATCACACATCTGATTATTTTGAAAATACATTGTTTAAAGTATTTTTTTTTATTTAAATGAAACATATAAGAACAGATTAATGTAATATTTAAAAACTTCTACAACAAGATTTTTTTATGAGAATATACGTTTTACATCTCCTTGAGGCCGAGGACAAATTAATGTAATATTTAAAA